>JAGDYQ010000133.1:2755234-2772114 GCA_021962125.1 Bulinus truncatus | reverse complement strand
GTGTGTGAGGTGTGAGATGTGAGGTGTGTGTGTGAGGTGTGTGTGTATGAGGTATGTGTGTATGAGGTGTGTGTGAGGTTTGTGAGGTGTGTGTGAGGTGTGAGATGTGAGGTGTGTGTGTGAGGTGTGTGTGTGAGGTGTGAGATGTGTGTGTGAGGTGTGTGTGACGTGTGTGTGACGTGTGAGATGTGAGGTGTGTGTGTGTATGTGAGATGTGAGGTGTGTGTGTGAGGTGTGTGTGTGAGGTGAGTGTGTGAGGTGTGAGATGTGATTTGTGTGTGTATGAGGTGTGTGTGATGTGTGAGATGTGATTTGTGTGTGTATGATGTGTGTGTGAGGTTGCGTGAGGTGTGAGATGTGAGGTGTGAGTGTGAGATGTGAGGTGTCTATGTGTATGAGGTGTGTGTGAGGTGTGCGATGTGAGGTGTGTGTGTGAGGTGTGAAATATGATGTGTGTGTGAGTTGTGTGTGTGCGTGCGTGTGTCAGGTATGTGTTTGTAGTGTGTGGGGTGTGTAAGTGTACGTGCGCGCGAGCGTGTGTGAGGTGTGCGTGTGAAGTGTGTGTATGAGGTGTATGTGTTCGTGCGTGAGTGTGTGTGTGTGGAGTAAATTTATCACGTTACAACACCTTGACCATAACTTAAAAACCAAAATGGTTACGCATATGACGCATTACCCATCATTGGTACACCCTCCCTTAGACAATAAATAAGTAAAATCACCACCATATCAAAAAATATAATAGTTATTTTATGTATAAACGTAATGTTTACTTATCGATTTTCATTTTCGATAATTACTTTTTCTAGATGGTTCTTTTTTCGATAAACTCTAACACACACACTCAAAAGGGTCTGTGTAAAACGATCGACTGGGGACCTGAGGGTTCCTGGTTCGAAGTGGTTTATGATCTTTTTTCTTTTGTTTAACACAAGGCTTGCCAGGGAGAAATAATTAATAGGTTCAATTATCTCTATTAGTTAAAAAAAAAGAATTACAAATCTCAACTAAATTTGTTCATTTTAAATAAAGGCAGTCGGCCACTCCTACAGTGGTCAATCTATTATTAATAGTAATATTAGTAATAGTAATCTTTCTGTAATATCTTTTAACACTCATTCTTTCATGTGATACTGTTGATATATTTTATATCGTCACTTTCGGCTTAGGCCGGTCGAACCCAGCCATTGTGCACATTGGCCTGCCAATGCCCGACTTAGATAGATAATAGAGAGATCGATATAAAGACAGACAGACAATAGAGAGATCGATATATAAAGACAGATAGACAATAGAGAGATCGATATAAAGACAGAGGGAAAGCATATACTGGTACATGTATAGTTACACTGACATTAAAGACAGATAGACAATAGAGAGATCTATATAAAGACAGACAGGAAAATATATACTGGTACATGTATAGTTACACTGACATTAAAGACTGATAGACAATAGAGAGATCGATATAAAGACAGACAGGAAAATATATACTGGTACATGTATAGTTACACTGACATTAAAGACAGATAGACAATACAGAGATCGATATAAAGACAGACAGGAAAATATATACTGGCACATGTATAATTACACTGACATTAAAGACAGATAGACAATAGAGAGATCGATATAAAGAAAGACAAAAAACATATACTGGTACATGTATAGTTACACTGACATTAAAGACAGAAAGACAATTGGAAAAATCAGACTATTGACAGACTAGCACAATTGAAGACTTTATCGAGAGATAAATATATTGTTTACTTGAATGATTCAATTGTAATCAAGTAACAATACATTCAGAAAATTACATTTAGTACTTAGATTCAATTTTGGCAATTTATTTTAGTCGTGCAATCAGCATCAGCTCGGCTTCCTCTGAAGATGACACGGTGCTGGCCATTAGAAATCCCATCTACATTTCAGCACTGTCCAGGGAAAAACTGGAAGGAACAGTGACCTTTGACATCGGCCCTGAGAATTTGTAAGTAAAAAAAAAACGACAGCCTATGCACACGGCCCTGAATCAGTGACGTAACAAGAGTTAGTAACAATCAGGGCCGGACTCTTTAAGAAATGTCATCCCATTCCAGTGCCACAAAACTATTAGGAATAAAGTATGGCCAAAGCCATCAAGCTGGAAGGGGAGGGGCAGCCCCGTAGCCAAGGGGGGGCACTTGGGGGGCCGTGCCCCCCCCCCGCTAGGTGTGGAGTGCCCCCCCCGCTTAAAAAAGAAGAAAAAAAGGAAAAAATAAAGAAAAAGTATAGATGCCCCCCTTGCTGGGTATTGGTGCCCCCTTCTGATTTTGATCTGGCTACGGGCCTAGGGAGGGGTAGGACTCAATATTCCCCTCCCCACATTGCTCCCAGTTACGCCACTGTCCTAAATGACTATAATGACTGTAATGATGCTTTTAAATGTAAAACAAGCAATTAAGCCTGTTCCATTCTGGACACAGGACGTGATAGCGCATTTTCTTGTTATGTATCAGTACGTATGTTAGCTTTCAGTAAATATTTGTAAATTTTGGAAATGTTTATAAATTCAATTGTGTAATGCATATATCTGTAAAAAAAAATTATAAAGACTTTCTTTATATTTGAAAAAAATTATTTTCTCTTAAATCTAACTACAAGTGGTTTGTGGTTACTGAAATAGGACTCATAATTGAAAACATTCGAAATTATAGTCATTTAATCGTCCGAAAACTCCGTCAATTGTTGCATAGCTCTGATACTTTCAATTAAACTCAGAACACAAGCTTACTATTTCATTTGATGAGTTTCTTAATAAATCTTGGTGAAACTACGTGCTGCAGTATTTCGCACCATATGAATGGGTTATTGAACGTACAAGGTGTATATATAATATATAAGCCCCTTAGGAGTCCTGAAGCCCGGCCCTCAGAGGTCCTATCGCGAAATGGACTCTGTTGAGTATGGACACATTTCTCTCTCACGATATCAATGCCACGCGACTCACGTAAAATGCTTTTTTTTTTTACTGTTTCAACCCACAGAGAGGCTGACCTGTTTCTTGACGCAACCAGGCGGAGCGACGGACAGTTGAATGGTTTAGGCGATGATGATGATGATGAAGACGATGATGATTATGATGATGATGACGATGAACTGATTATCGACCGCGATGAGGACAACAGTGAATCGGAAGCTGATGAAGATGATAATAATGAATTAAGGTTAAAACTAAAAACTAATGACAGAGATGATTCATAATTTGATAATAACTGTAAGCCTATATCCCATAGTAATAATAAAGACTACAACTTTGAAAGTCTGTTAAGGAAAGACAAAGGATATATTGCCTAGTCAAATAAAAACAATATGTAACAATCTTCAATCTTCATATCAGATGTTACCAATGTACTAATTAAAACTACACCAATACAAGCCTGTTACGAAAAAAAAAAAACAATGGGCAACCAACGAACTCTACAGTATTCTCAAAAAAAAAAAGAAAGAATTTGGAGTTAGAAGTAGGTTAGAAGTATTTTTTTTTAATTATTGTTATTGACTTATAATATAAAAAATAACACTGAGTTAAATATGGTTCACCTCATAATATTGTACAATTTTTAATAGTTATAACTTGTCATCGCAATCTTTAAATGGTTATAACTTGTCATCGCAATCTTTAAATGGTTATAACTTGTCATCGCAATCTTTAAATGGTTATAACTTGTCATCGCAATCTTTAAATGGTTATAACGTGTCATAGCAATGCTTGAAATGACATTCACCAATTTTAATTTTACTTTGTTTATGTTAAGTGAATTTTTTTGTATGACATTCATTCAATCCACTGAGTTATCACTTATAAGTGGATTTTTTAAAAGAATATTTTTTATAATACACGTACGTATATGCAGTGCCGTTCTTAGATTTTTTGGGCCCCAGACAGAAACTTTGAGATATTTGAGGAAACTTGGCAGACAAAGGTATCCTCTGGGAACCTTGTTACATGAGTTACTCGTACTGGAAGAGAGGCCTTTAGCATATCGGGGCCTTAGGGGACTGCCTAGTGTGGCTATCAGTAAGAACGGTCCGGTGCAGCAGACGTGTAGTTGTCTCAATATGTGATATGTTGTCGTGATAACGTTTCATTTTGTTGAATAGTAAAATAATTGAACACATTTTTATGATTCTTGGGTGGTGCTTCTTTATTATTTATTTGTCATGATGTCCCATTTTTTATGGTGTCAGGAGTAAAATAAAATAAAAACTCGAATCTTTAAAGTGTTATCAATCGATATATTGCATGTGTGGTCTCAAATGAGCTTAAAAGGGTATTTACCAATGACCAAAAATGAATTTTTTATATGCAGTTGCCATAAACATATTGTAAGGATTATATGCCACCTTGAGAAAAGCATTTGCTATTAGATGTAGCAGTAAGCTATCAGTTCAGTGATATAATTGATAGAGATAGCGGGGCTCAGTGTTTGATGTAGCAGTAAGCTATGAGTTCAGGGATATATCTGATAGTGATAGCAGCTCTCAGTGTTTGATGTAGCAGTAAACTATGAGTTCAGGGATATATGTAACACTGTGTGCCCAGAAATTGCGATACAAGAACGCTAATGAAAAAAATAGCAATATATTCAAACGAATAACAAACAACTTAAAAATACTGCAAAGTTTATTAAAAGTTGGATTAAAAATTAAAATATAATGTCATAATTCACAAGATTTGTGTTAAACGTCTAAAGTTATCGGTTCAGTTTTAACAACATTTTACAAGTAAAATTGATTTTGAATAGTTTATCATCATTCCGTGGCGTAGCGAACTTTACTCGCTCCCGGGGAACAATTCCTTTTTTGCGCCCCCCCCCATTCGAAAACCATGTAATATTAAATGTAAAATATACCATTTGGCGCCCCTTCGTGAGTAGCGCCCGGGTATGATGTCCCCCTTGTCCCCCACTCACTACGCCACTGTCATCATTAACATTATATTCACATAATTAGGTCAATGACCAACAAAACAAACGTTAGGACGTTCAAGATGGCGGACACAGCAACCAGCACGTAGGCCCAACTGACGTTCATCATGACGCCAGCTAAAAGATCATTGACGTTGACTCCGTATAGTGCCAGCGCAGTCGTCATAAATATCGCTGAAATAAGAACATATACATGGAATGGATTAAATCTTTAAATACTGTTAAACAATAGGAAATAAAGTAAAGATTCCATTACAGATCAGCATATAACTAATGATGTGGCCAAATGTACTGTGGCCCGACATGTAATACTGTGAGCGTCTGATAGATGTATTCTATTACAGACAGGGTTAAAATGTTTCTAGTCACCATGAAGTACTTTTGGGATGTTATGGCTAGCATATTCGCCATGAGTAGTAAATTTCACCAAATAATATCAGACAGCATTTCCGACTTAGTGTCTTTACCTGTATAGGAACGAAATCCGAATTATCAGCGGGAATCGAACCCAGGGGTCATCCCACGTTTTCATCAGGTGGCGCAGGTATGGCGTGCCACGGGTAACTCCTGACCCGGGCACAATATAAGAGCGCAAAACTATTATTTTGACGCCCCCCCCACCCCACCCTTGAAACAGCGCGGATGGGGGGGGGGGATTTTTCTTTGTCCTCTTCATGGAAGATGGCTAGCTACGCCCGTAGGTAAAAAAAAAAAATAATCATTGTCAATATTTCTACCATAAACATAAATATTTTTTTTTTAAATCTGATAAAACAAAAAACACATACTCTCATTTCCCTCTTGTTACGAGAAAGAAATAGCAAGCTACCAATATCAGAAGAAACACATACTCTCATTTCCCTCTTGTTACGAGAAAGAAATAACAAGCTACCAATATCAGGCATTTAAAAATAAAATAAACATAGAGAGACATTCCTCACCATCCACTAGTGCGGTCAGACCGGATGATATTTTTACATATCTCAGAGTCCTTTCAGTCCTGACGGTGAACAGGGCTGTAAATAGCACGATGACGTAAGCGATGCACGTCACTTCCGCGATGACCTCTAGAGCCGCTGCCGCTGTCTGCCATTGCATTGCTAAGATGAAAATAGAACATATTAGTCATCTGTATTACATACGTGTTTTGGACGTGTCTGTTATTGTGTATATTATATCACATGTATGTGTATGATAGATGCTTATGGGCCTGCCTATTTTTGGTATAACTCACTTGATAGAAACGGTTTGAAACATCTCTATGTGTTATACACGCTTTCATTTGCAAATCTTATTGGTTTCAATGAATTGACAAAAAGTACATGTGTGCAACTAATTTTCTGGATAATAAAGAGTTGGCAATCACTCCCCCGCCCCATGTGTTATGTGTTTGTGTGTATGTACATATGTGTGAATGTATGTACTTATAAATGCAATATAACAGTGGTTCCCAAACTTTTTTGACCCATGGACCCCTTTTATAGTCAAAATTTGCCCACGGACCCCCAAGTGAAAAAGCTGCATAAATTCATGGTATGAAAATTATAAATTAAAAAAAAATTGTTGAAAAAGTATTTATTGAAATTATAATTTTCGTTTAAAATAAAAAAAAACAATGACGTGGATAAACTTGATGAGATCTTATGAGTGTATTTCTGTCCAGCTCAATGTTTGTGAGTAGTGACTGAAAATCCCCACGAGCACAAATTTCTGATTGGTTTTTGTTGTTGTTTTGTGTGTGCGGGTGTGTGATGAAGTTCATAACGGCACTGAATCAACGTTCTACCAAATAATAAGACGGAAAAGCAGTCAACAACTTCTGTACAATAACTCATAATGCAGGATATAAAATTTGGATCTGTTTTGTAACCAGAATTTGTGGTACCCTTGTTTAAAGATTGGTTTAATTTCATCTTTTGTGAATATTTCAATAAGCTGCTCCTGTAATAGTAAGGATTCATATGTGTCCAAGCGTGCACGGGCTCTACGCCCAGTCGGGAATATCCAAGTGAAGAATGTCTTCAAATCTTTGGCTGAGGTCTGCATGAAGAACCGTTAAGTGTTGGCAGTAAGCAAGCTGATCTTCAACTTTATTTTGCAATTTCGAAATATTTCGAATCTGAAAACATTATCCGCTTTCCAAGTTTTGTTTGTACAGAAAAAGTTTTGCCACAAACGCAGCCATTACGCTTTAAGTTGTAATTAACTTTAATTTGTCACCTTGTAGGTTCAAATTAGTTTCGTTAAGTTTGTCAAATGAATCACTCATAAAGGCTATGTTAAATTGTGTCGCAAATCCATGAATTCCAACACTAAATCAAAGAGCGCAAATAGTCGATTATAACATGCACCTTTAGATAATCAACGTACTCCAGTGTGAAGTAGTAAACAATTATAGTCTTCGTCATTTTTCAAAGTTGAGAAAACAATATCTAATTTTAGACATTCCTTGTGATTTTATTAACTGCTTTAATGACGTAATCTAGTGATCTATGCAAAAGTTCACTAAGATTTTTTGCGACCAAAAGATGTCAATGAATGACACAATGCACTAAAAATGCATTTGGTGCATCTTGTTTTAAGTATGCTAGACAGCCTCTTTATCTTACTATCATTGCCGGAGCACCGTCAGCAACAACAGAAATGGTATTAGCCAAGGGTAAAGCTTTTACATTGAACAATCTTTTAAATTCAGTAAACAACGTTTTATTTTTTGTTTCCAAACATTTAGCAAGAACAATTCTTGACAAAATTTTTCTTCTTTTACAAATCTTACATAAGCTAAAAGTAAAGCTTCGTTTCCTGGTATAGTGGACTCGTCGAGCTGTATAGAAAATTCAGAAGTTTTAAAGTAATTTTCTACGGACTGAGCCAATTTGTCAATCATTCTTTGTACTATGTTACTACTCTGTGGAATTATTTTTATAATGTCGAAAGCTGGTTTGTGTAACACGGTGCGTATTACCTCACTTGCAGATGGTAAAATAAGTTCTTCACCAATAGCATGCAGCTTTCCGGACTTTGCAATCAATAAAGAAATGTTATAAGAAGAGCACTCAGTCCATCATCATCTCGCTTAGATGTTGTCCCTATGAGTTGTTGCAGTGACGTATTTTCACATATTTTTCTTTGTTTGAAAAAAAAACCGTTAATTCCTTATCCTTTTTGTCTAAGACTGAGAAAATTAGTTTATACACTTTGTATCTGCATTACATAGAACTTAATTTGATGTACGATGTACAACTCTTTTATAGTTTCATATATAATATTATTCATTTCCAGTGTGCGTTAAATCGAAAGCGGAAAACAAGAATTCAAAATGGCGTCATCCCCTGTGTCTTGATTCATTTTTTCTTTTTGATATTATCTACAGTTTTCAATAGTTTCTGTGCTTTTAATTATGAAATGTAAAAGTCCCCAATATCAAAAATTAATAATTAGCATATAATATCATTCAAATCATTGTAGTTTTTATTACAACAGAGCATTTTAACATCGTCAGACGTAAACAATAGTAATAATCGAAACGCTGTGGCTATGTCCACGAAAATTTTCGTGGACGCAATTCACAAAAAGACTATGTCCACGAAAACTTTCGTGGACGTAGTTCGTAAAAAGGCTATGTCCACGAAAAAAAATCCAGCCGGGACCGGATTCTACCGGTCATCATCATAGTTTATTTGTTTATATCGAGAAGACATGCTTCCATCAGCCGGCTATTCAAATAGGCTGTTATCGTATTTACTAATGCTGAGTTTTTTTTTATTATCTTTATTTCAATAAAGTTCAATTTTACAATAAATATACAAATTTATTTATGCAATGTGTCTTATTTTTTGTTTTCATTTTTATTTAACTGTCGCCATTGACGTTAATCACGGATAATTTTATCCAACTAGTATTACTAGTAGTAATACTAATAACTAGTTACACTACAGGATTTTAAACCAAATATATATATTGGGTATAAGAAAAAAATCATGTCATTATTTGACTACGTGATTTTTTTTCTTATTAGTTATTAACTATTAATTTTGATTTATTATCGAAACATTTGGCTGCTCCATATTGACATTGTGAGCAAGGGGCAATAAATATATTTCTAAAAGAAACTAATCAGCCAGGGCAAATATCAATTACAGAATGTTACTGCACTAATACTTTAATACATAGACTTATTTATAAAATATTTACTAATAAAAAAAACAACACTACTAGTGTCACTGGGTAGAAATTAGTACTATTAGACTTAATAGATTGGTAAAGGGCCAAAGTCACGTAATGTTTTTATTTGAACCGGTATTCACACATATTTCGAGGACATGAGCACCGACTGACAAAAAAAATGGACTTTAAACTTACTAGTTTAAATTAATTTCATGAATAGTCCACTTCTTTTGTTTAAAAAAAAATAGGATAAAAGGGGAAAAAATATTTTAAAAAATGTCATCTTAACTCACTGACCCAAAAAAAGGTTAATATTTAAATCAGTACATATTACAAAACTAAATAACAAAGAAATGCAATTTTTAAATCAGTTTATTTTATTAAAAGATGTATATAAAATAAATCAAACTTAAGTTGCATATAAAAGCACAAATTTATATCTTTGAAATATTTCGTGGGCATAGTCTTTTCATGAGTTTCGTGGACATAGCATCAGCCTAATCGAAAATCTCCGACGTCGGCGACGATAAGACTATTGACCGCGTTTTCGTATCTAATTTCGTAAATAAAGTCAATATAATATTTAAAAAAAGAAATTCTGCAAATTTCTATACTAATTAAGTTCTCAGCTTTTTATAATATTTATTTTTTTAATAAATACGGCTTTGAATTATTTCTTAATTACAAAATAACGATACAGGCCTAAAAAAAACTAGGTCAAAAGGCAATGAAAACATAACCCAGCAATATTTTTCTAATAGTACGTTAAAATTAAATCTTTATTTGATTGGCGCAGTGACAGGATGGTTATGCAGCTTGGACAACGTTCACTTTTATGCAGACTCTCCGGGTTCGATTTCTCCCAGTGACATTTATTTTTATTGTTTTTTGTTTCAGAATGTATCCTTTTAGTTGTTTTAATGAAAAGTAACTAATTAGATCTCTGACATTTTTTTTAAAATTGAAATAATTTATCTTTTAGGATGTTGTAAGAAAAAGAACAACTAATTAGATTTTTAATTATTTCATAACTTAAAAAAAAAATAACACAGAGGCGTAACTAGGGTTTGGGGGGGGGGGTCCAAAATCGAAAGTCCCACCGGGCTCCTGCTTTAGGGGAGCCCCCAAAATTATTTTTTACAATAAATATTAAGTACATAACCTCATGTCATGGTATCGAATGTCAAAATGCAGGGCCCCAAAGTCCTAGGTTCGGCAATGGCTTAACAAGTCTATCTTCCTGCAAAGGCTTTGCGGGGTACAGCTAGTACGTTTATATTGTAGACAAGTTAGTGCGTGCAGCAGCGTTATTTCATTCCTGTATATGGTATAAACGTGTTTTCGGCCATCTGTCTCACACCGCTCCATGCTTGTTATTAATTTAGTGTACTACTAGTTTATTTAATTTTTTTATTTCATTTTCCATAATAATAAAAATAGACCATAATTTTACTATTTTACATTAAACCTTTTGCGGACGCCTTAAAGTTGTTCAGGGACCCCCAAATGAATTTTTATCTTCCACCGACCCCCTGAATGATGCCAGGGACCCCTGGGGGTCCGTAGGGACCACTTTGGGAACCACTGCATTATAAGTAAATTTCTACATATTCAAGTACTAACATACCGTTTCCTTTAGAAGTACATCCCGTAAGATCAGAACATCCCTGAAAAATTCCTGAAATTAAAAAAAATAAATAATGTTTGTGCAGTGATTACTTTAGAGTTAGACTGATGAGTTTATTGTTAGTGTGTTGACTATCATTGTCTTGATCGAAAATACGTCAAACGTCGTGTTTACTTTTCAACTGAGTAAGACGTGACGTAGAGAAGTGGTTATCACCCTTTTGTGAACGGTAGAGCCATTTTAATTTTCAGCGGAAAAACTTTCACTTCAAAGCAGACAGGACGAGCATTAAATAAATCAGGAGCGCACTGAAATAATTAACACTGCCCCATGGCCAGATTTAGACATGATGAAGCCCTAAGCTATTTGAGACATGATGAAGCCCTAAGCTATTTGAGACATGATGATGCCCTAAGCTATTTGAGACATGATAAAGCCCTAAGCTATTTGAGACATGATAAAGCCCTAAGCTATTTGAGATATGGGGCCCTTTATAAGTCCGGATATTTATGTCATTGCCAAGTACATACGACTATTGCTCACTTAGACAATTTGCGGGCCCCCCACAAGAAAGTGGGAGCCCTAAGCTCCTGCACTGTACTGCTCGCAAAAATGTTTTTCTGAAGAAATAATACAAACGGGAGTACAGTAAGCCACCTCTTTTTTTGACTTTTTTTAATGGGTTGAGAACCAGTGTTTTACGTAATGTGTTAATCATTAGAATAAAGGGAGATTGTAACGGATTGGTTTCATTTAGATGTGCATGCCGGTTATGTTACTGCCTGCCTCTTTCACTTTTGTTGACTATTCCTTTAGAAACAACTCGGAAGAATCACCCGAACAAGAAGCATTGTTTTAACACAGCTAATTGTTGACATAAATATACATAAGAATTCCATAAGTCCATGCATGAAACATTTTAATGTCCACAATAATTCAATGTTCATAAATGTAAAAATCACTCTGCCTCTACCCTGTCTAACCAAAGATTCCACGTCTCCTCGATTATATACTCAACTTGTATTCGTTGTATTCAACTACATTTCTCCCAACTACCTTCTCAATTACATCTCTCTCAAGAATATCTCTCCCATCTACCTTCTCAGCTACCTCTTCTCAATTACATCTCTCCCAACTACATCTTTCCCAACTACCTTCTCAGATACCTCTTCTCAATTATTTCTCTCCCAAATACATCTTTCCCAACTACCTTCTCGGATACCTCTTCTCAATTACATCTCTCTCAACTACCTCTCTCTCAACTCTACTCTGTCAGATCAGCTTCTCAACTCTAATCTATCCAAGCCATATTTATGTTACTGAAGTCCGCGCCTTAATTAGTGTTATTATATCACAGTCTACTTTCGTATTGGCCTCTCTATTCTCTCTAAGGAACGTCACCTGTGTAACTCCCCCTGCACTGACCGATGTAGCCCACAATCTACTTCCAGAGTCGTCCCACCTTGCCTGTTTTACTAGTCTATTGTTTTCTCCCCCACCTGGTATTAGATGTCACCTTGTCTACCTGGTATTAGATGTCACCTTGTCTACCTGGCATTAGATGTCACCTTGTCTACCTGGTATTAGATGTCACCTTGTCTACCTGGTATTACATGTCACCTTGTCTACCTGGTATTACATGTCACCTTGTCTACCTGGTATTAGATGTCACCTTGTCTACCTGGTATTAGATGTCACCTGTCTACCTGGTATTAGATGTCACCTTGTCTACCATTATTCGTCTTAAACCTACTTCCTAGACATCTTTTATATCACAACATGGAAAGGAATGGTATCTGGTATCTGAGTCTAATCCTATCTCCTATACACTTATTTATTTATTTTGTGAGGCATCAACAATAATGTATTAACCAAACTTGTTTATAGCTTAGAAATGTGTTCTACTGACCTGCATTGATCCTGTTCAAGCCATACGGTGGTATCATGACAGCTCCAACTAGCCAGTACGGACAGGCCATGCCGACAGAGTGGATGATGACAGCCACAACAGCTAGAGCCAAACTCACCTTACACAAGGCCGTCGTCTGTACCTGGGAAGAAGGCTCATGCATTGGCGTCGGCGATATACTGTTATTCATTGCGGCTTATAAAAATAAACCGCTATTCAACTAAGACCGATGTTGTTGTTTTTTTTTATTAATATATGTGCATGTACTTTTAAATTCCACTAGAAATTCTGAAAAGATGTTTGCTCATTTCTTTGGAATCTAAGACAACGCTAGCTTCATATAAATTAATTGTACTTGAAATATACACTGCACCACTCTTTGTTTCTCTGTATCGCAAATAATACATTTTAAAAGCCTAATCCTCCCAAAAAAGGCAAAATAAAAAAAAAACAACATTTAGATAACATATTTCATTTAATAGCTTTACCATCACAATTTTACGACGTACTAATATTTTTTTTTTGAGTATTTCAACAATGTAATCATTAAAACATTTTTCTTTGGTTAAGTTGGTCTAGTAGAAAAATTATTATGCTAAAACTTCAGCGTCAAGTCCAATAACTTGTCAAAGTTGTTTCTAAAAATGAGCAATTTCGATCTTAAGAACTTTAATGCCTTTTCTAATACTAAAACAATTACCTGCATCTTGAAGAGTGTATTGTTAGTTAAGAGTTACATTTCAATACACGGTGGCCGAATGGAAAACACCAAGCACATTTTCTTTGGTATTTTTTCTTATTTCATGTAAAAAATCACTTTTATCTTAGTTTGTTTGTAGGTGTCTTTTGTAACAAAGGCGGAGACGTAAATCGCCCAACTCATTCCTTTATCTCGCAAGAATCATCACAACACCTTAAAAATCAAAACAGACTAAACATGTTGATAGATATAAATTAAAAATCAAAATTTACATCCAGTGAAAGAAATATTTCTGCTCCAATAATTATTTCATCGAAGAATTTTTTTAAAATTTAAATATAATGCATTGCAGCAGCATTAGTACTGTGAATCATTTTAATTTTTTTTCTTTTTTAGATGCAGTGTTTTAAGTAAACATTTTAAAACATTGATTTATTGTTGTGTCCAATACCCTGACATTTTATACTTTGATATGGCGACAATAGAAATGTAAGTGTGGATACTAAAGAGTAAAAAACATTTAGTTAAAAAAAATTATATCACGAAGTTTTAACCAATCGGTTGATTTTTGTTTCCTTAATTTCCGTTACGAATGAGTGAATTTACTTATGGCATAGTTGAATTTGTTTATTTCGATTTGTTGCTAAGATACTGAGTGCTAATGTTTTAACTCTGATTTCAGACAATTGGGATAAAAAATCGTATTTCATCGATTGAAAACGCTGTTTAATCAAGTGTTCACAACAATACTTTCAAATACATTAGATGTGATTAAAAAAAGAGGTGGGCCTAAACTAACGTGTACTCTCAACTATTTAACGATCATTAGGAATTCTGGCCTAATTCAAAATAAAAAAAAAATCATTAGCTATAAAATGTGGACCAGATTAAGGTTCTGGTATTAAAATGATGTTTTTAATAAATTTTTATTTGGTGGCAGATATGTATGTTCATAAATGTGCGCTTTTTTCTGTTTGACACAAAAAGCGCTATTTTCAAACTTGTGTAGTCAAACTTATGAATATTTAATAATGTAATTGATAAAAAAACAGATTTCTCTAGCATTACATTTCTGAAAAAAATTGGGAGAAAACGTGTTAAAAATGTAAGGACAAGCCATTTTAACCAATTTTTCCTTCTGCGAATGGTGTTATTTAACACAGAATTCTTTAAAGCGTAGGTCATTTCACCATTTCTTTCCCATTATCGACAAAGAAAACGTCATTTAAAAATACATATAGATTGAAAAAAAATTTTTTTTTTTTTTTAAATGGGTCTGAATTTCAAGCTTACTAGCAACATACTTTCTTTACTTGGCAACATTAGTGTCGTCCAATTGTGTTTAGTTGAAGAAGGCTTTGGTATGTTGGCACTTGGCAACAGTACAATTTTTGGGACCATATTAGTTCCAGAGCTAATAGAATTGAACACTGGAAGGGAACAAATGGCGTTCGAGGCAATGACCTAATTTCCTTATTTATATGAGCGACTCGGTTTATTTTTAAAGTTTTACCTATCCGACATTAATTCCCCATTCCCCCCTTCCGCTAATGATGCATCCTGACTGTATATCTATAAATGCTTATGCCTAGTTTTTATTTAAATAGATATTTGACCATCTTTGTCTGTTTACACAGTTTTTAATGACTACCTAAAAATAGATGGCTGAAACTAGAAGTCTTGCACTTTGTGTCGGTTGTATACACTATACACTACTAAGTATGGGGTGTGGCGGCAGTGCCGTTCATATTGTTAGGTCAGTGACAGCCTTAGTTTTACTGTTGTATGCGCAGAGCTTATTATGAGTGTCAAATACGGTGCCTAGAATCGTAACTGCAGTCTATATATCGTATCAAAACGCTTCCCGGTAGTATCCTCAGTCGCAACCCCGTAAAGCCGCTATTGAATATAGAAAGTAGTCAAAGGCGGATCCCTTCTAGTATGTTTTTCTATTTAAATCTGATAACAGATGGGCCCGGACTGGTAATTTTTCCTTCGGCGCCCACGTGATCTACCAACTCTTGAATATTGTAACACATAATCTTTTCTCTGATATCAAAAACGTCAGTCAATTGATTACAGTGGTTTGAGAATACCCGATTGTTTTGTCTATTTAAATTTCTGAAAAAGAAGCTGATTTTTATCAAATTTTTCAGATTTGATTTTGTAATTTTGTATAAAAAAATATTTAAAAAGCAGTTTGTTAAATTAAAAAAAAAACATTTTGTAGCAATATATTAAATCTAGGTTATCAATAAGATCTGAATTAAATGATTACTTTTTCGTTAATTTTAACGATTTCTAAATGAGTTTGTTTCATTCAATAATCAGTTTCAACACACCCTCAAGAGGATATTTAATGTGTTGCCTCATTCAAATCTCGTTCATGGGTCGCTCGATAAGAGAATGCGCAGAGAATTGCGTCAAAGAAATGATAGTCTTGTTATGTAGGTCCCAGAACAGTGTTACGTTTGTTTCCATTACGTGTCATAGTCTTGTTATGTAGGTCCCAGAATATCGTTACATTTGTATCCATTAGGTGTCATAGTCTTGTTATGTAGGTCCCAGAATATCGTTACATTTGTATCCATTAGGTGTCATAGTCTTGTTATGTAGGTCCCAGAATATCGTTACATTTGTATCCATTAGGTGTCGAGACAAGAGACGCATTCAGTCGGATATGGATTTTTTTTTAAAGTTCAGTTTAAACTAATTTCATCCAAACACACCCAACCATTATTTATCTCTCTCGTGTTATTCTTATCATCAATATTAATGATTACGTCGAGCTTAAAACCAATAACTGTGTCCAATTTGTACAGCTCACGGAATGGATCGTTCACATATTATTCAATACGAACTTTATTTTTAAATTACCCACCCCTTCCCCATAATAAAGCCATATAATACAAAAATTCAGGATTATCCCCCCCTCCACCACCACACCTTCACCTAGTTATATTACAAAGGCTCCCCCCTCCAACCAGCCATATTCTATGACAGTGCTTCTCAAACTTTTTGAAGTCACGCCCCCCCCCCTGGAACGCCAATCAATATGTCGCGCCCCCCCCCCTATTTTTTTTTTTAGTTTACATTGGTTAAATTTATAATTTTTCGAAATTCCACGGCCCCCTCCGGACAGTCCACGGCCCCCTAGGGGGCCGCGGCCCACCACTTTGAGAAGCACTGCTCTATGACAGCGGCTCTCGACCCCTGGTGCCCGTACCCCAAGGGGTACGAGAAAGTTTAAGCAGGGATACGCAGTGACATATGATTTTCGTTTAAAACAACCAATGAAACTTACGTGTGAGGGGTTACAGGCGGATATACTTTCGCACTCTTTTTGGGGGGGGGGGGCTACAGTTGTGAGAACCGCGGCTCTATGAAGAACATGTACGAGTGTTATCTAATTTGTATGAATGGCTTGTATGTGCGTTATGTTATACATTTCAATTATACTTTACCCCGCCCCCATATAACTGCTTATAACAAAACAGAAAACAGACA
>JAGDYQ010000133.1:2640815-2754734 GCA_021962125.1 Bulinus truncatus | reverse complement strand
ACAGAAAAGCATGGTGATGTTTGATACATTTACAGGACCACAGAAAAGCATGGTGATGTTTGATACACTGACAGGACCACAGAAACATGGTTATGTTTGATACATTGACAGGACCACAGAAACATGGTTATGTTTGATACATTGACAGGACCACAGAAACATGGTTATGTTTGATACATTGACAGGACCACAGAAACATGGTTATGTTTGATACATTGACAGGACCACAGAAACATGGTTATGTTTGATACACTGACAGAAATACAGAAACATGGTTATGTTTGATACATTGACAGGACCACAGAAACATGGTTATGTTTGATACATTGACAGGACCACAGAAATATGGTTATGTTTGATACACTGACAGGACCACAGAAACATGGTTATGTTTGATACATTTGATACATTGACAGGACCACAGAAACATGGTAATGTTTGATACATTTACAGGACCACAGAAATATGGTTATGTTTGATACATTAACAGGACCACAGAAATATGATTATGTTTGATACATTGACAGGACCACAGAAACATGGTTATGTTTGATACACTGACAGAAATACAGAAACATGGTTATGTTTGATACATTGACAGGACCACAGAAACATGGTTATGTTTGATACATTGATAGGACCACAGAAACATGGTTATGTTTGATACATTAACCAGGCTAACGAAACATTGTAGCATTTGATACATTGACTGGACATCTAGGACATTGGTGACCCTAGTAATCTAACCAAACAGTGAAAGAATATACCCTCTTCAATGTTAATAATACACGGCAACATTAAAAACAATAATTAGTTTTCAAAGAGAGGAGCTGTTAACACGTGTCCTCAAACTGCAAACAAATGACCCCGGTAAATCGTATCTACATTTCAACAGCCTAGAACAGTCAGTCATAATCAGAAATGAACACGGGGTCTACTTGACTTGATATCAGGACCGAACAGTCAGTCATAATCAGAAAGAAACACGGGGTCTACTTGACTTGATATCAGGACCGAAGTACGTGACTTTACCGGCCGGTAGAATCTTTTAAAAAAAAATAAACGACATAAAAAAACTGGTATTGATTTTTCCCCCCATAAACTGACTATTTGCGGACACTTTGCCTCTAAACTGGTTCTGATTAAACCTGTGTTTTGAAGAAATGACTCTATAACAAGTGTGTGTGCATGTCTGTGTCTGTGTGTGTGTGCTTCCAGACGTGCTGTAGACCGACGTGTAAACAATGATCAACAATGACTCATATCAAAAGAAATGCCCGATTGGAAATAAACACGATCGAAGCAGAAAATATTTTGACTAAAAATTTTCAATAAAACAAGCACGTTTTCGTAGTTGATAAACTGGGGAATAAAGCCGACTTTGATGCATAAGGTATAAATAAAACTTCTTAGATTGTAGAAAAGACAAACAAATTGTATAGCAAGATTATCGCTTACTTTCCTAAACTATTTAGACTGCTAACCTAAGTCTTATTATCACGGTCAGAGTATACTTTTTTTTTCATATATTATAATGGCTTGTAATTTTTTTTTCTAGGGTAACAAAACAGATTGGACATCATGGACGCATCTAGCACCACAACCGATGCCGCAACTGAGCATCCAGCGACTACAGATGATGACACAGCCAACCAATCAAAGGAACGGAGGTCATCGAGGCACGGCGAGCTGAGCGCCGTCCTGGAAGATCTCCAGAAGCAGGCTGAGGATCTCATGCTGTCTGACTCCAGGAGCTCATCCTCTTCCAGCCGCCCACTGAGCATGGCGCGCGAGCGCTCGCTGCTGGGGGACTCTGAGAGAATCCTCAAAAAGTACTGCAAGAACGAAGAAGAGCTGATGAAAGAATTCATGAAGAGGAAATCTATTGATGACGCCGACAAGAACGACCTGACGCCGTTGATCTGTTGTGCCCTGCAGGGGAAGATAAAGCTGGTCGCGAAGCTGCTGGAAATGGGGGCAGATATGAACGCGCCTAACGGGGCGGGGACGACTGCCTTAATTGCGGCCACGGCTTCGGAGCACGTCGACGTCGTGAAGCTTCTGCTGCAGAACAGCGCCAACGTCAACGCCGTGGATGCCAGGGGCAACAGCGCCCTGATGATCGCCATCCTGACAGGAAATGACACACTGGTCAGCGCCCTGCTGGACAAAGGAGCCGACGTCCACGTAAGAAATGTCAGTGGGCAGAGCACGCTCATGCTGGCGGCCTATAAAGGTTCTGTTGACCACGTCAGCGATCTGATCGGTAGAGGGGCAGAGGTCAATGTCAGAGACAACAAAGGCTGGACACCTCTGATGTTCTGCGCTCAGTACAACGAATACGAAACCGTGGCTGCGCTCCTGAGCAACAAGGCGGACCCCAACGATGTTGACATAAGTGGCGCCACGGCCCTGCACATCAGCGCGGGAAACGGCAACACGGAAACTTTGAAGCTCCTGCTGCGGGCAGGGGTGTCGGTCAACAAGCAGGACAAAAGGGGGAGCACCGCTCTCATGCAGGCCTGTTTTGTGGGTTGCCTCCCTTGCGTCGAAGAGCTGGTACAGGCTGAAGCGTCGGTCAATGTGTGCGACGGGGGCGGCTCGACCGCCTTGCACCTGGCAGCGGCCAGTGGTCACAAAGATGTCCTGGGGACGCTCATCAAGGCCAAGGCCTATCTCAACACCGTGGACGACGACGGCAATACGGCCATGATCTGCGCCTGCATGAACGGTCAGGCGGAAATGATTGAAGCCCTCATGCAAGAAGGAGCGGACGATCTGATCATCAACTACAGGCGTGAGACTGTGCTCTCCATAGCCGTGGCCCTGAACCGGCCGGACATTGTCAAAATCTTACTGCACCACCGCGACAAGAAAGATCACTACCCGTTGATCAACTTCAAAGGAGAAAGAGGAATCACCGTACTTGAGGAAGCGGCGAGATTGGGAAACGTCGATATAGTCAGGATGCTGCTAGAGTCCGGGGCCCAGGTGAATTTGACCAATAGAAATGTGGGGAACACGCCGCTGATGGACAGCGTGGCATGCGGGCAACTGCCTGTTGTGCAGATTTTTATCAAAGTCGGAGCAAAGGTCAACGTTTCCGACGTCAGCGGAAACACGCCCCTCATGAAGGCCGCTTTTCGAGGTTACGAGTCCGTAACCGGCGCGCTGCTAGATGCAGGGGCGTTACCTAATGACTCCAACGACAGGGGGAGGACCGCTTTAATGTTCGCGGCGTACAGCGGGTTCAGCAACGTTTTGAGTTTGCTGCACCAGCAAGGCGCTACGTTGGAGGTGTCAGAGGTGGAAGGGTGGAATGCGCTGATGATAGCCTCACTGAACGGGCATCTTGAAGTGGTCAGTTTTCTGCTGGACAAAAAGGTCTCCGTCAACAGAGTCATGAATTTCGGCCGCACGTCTCTGTCTTTTGCTGCGGAAAACGGCCACTCAAACATCGTGGAGGTTCTGCTGAGAAATCGATGCCAGATAAATAAATCGGACATTGAAGGTGATACTCCCCTGATTCTCGCCGCTCTCAGAGGCCACACCAGGACCGTGAAGGTTTTGGTCAAGAACGGCGCGGATCTGGAAAGAGTCAACAAGGACGGACAAACAGCCCTTTACGTGAGCGCCCATGAAAATCACAAGAAAATCGTTGAAATCCTGATCAGCTCCGGGGCGGACGTGAACAGGGCGGACAGAAAAGGATGCACCCCTCTGATGGTTGCTGCGATCAACGCCCATGTTGAGATTGTTGAGAGCCTCGTTTTGGCCGAGGCCGACCTGAACGCGGTGGACCGCAAAGGCCGTACGGCTCTGATGATGGCCGCCAACAAGAACCTCTCGAGTCTAGTCAAGGTTTTGGTCGACCGAGGCGCCGACGTGGGCGCCAGGTGCGTAGACGGGTGGACGGCCCTGATGTACTGCTGCCAGCACGGATTCACAGAGTCGCTGAAAGTTTTACTAGACAGCAAGGCGGACGCGAACAACGTCGACAACGAAGGGAACTCGCCCATCAGCATCTGCGCCGCGAATGGTTTCCTAGAAGCTCTGCGGCTGTTGAACGCTCACGGCGCAAGCGCGAAAACCCAGAATAAATCCGGGAGGACCCCGTTGATACTCAGCACTTATAACGGCTTCACCGAGATCGTCCAGTTCCTCCTGACCAAGGGCGACGCGAAAAAGACGATCGAGTTTGTGGACAAAGAAAGAGGGGACACCGCCTTATTTATAGCCGCGAGGAAGGGTCACGCGGAGATCGTGAACTCTTTGATCCAGAACGGTGCCAAGGTCAACGTCGAGAACAAAAAACTTCGAACGCCTCTCGGCATCAGCGCCAAATACGGCAGACCGGAAATAACAGACGAACTGCTGAGAAACGGCGCGGATGTGAACATGGCGGACAAAAACGGAAACACGCCCCTTCTTCTCAGCGCCCCTACTGGCAACGTGGCTGTCCTTGAATCCCTTCTGCAGGCTGGTGCCGACGTCAATAAGGAAAACAGCAAAGGTGAAACAGCGTTGCATTTAGCAGCGAAACATGGCTGTCGTTTGGCCGTTCAACTCCTAATTGAAAAAGGTATTTAAAAAAAAAAATTAGGGAAAAATTATCATTTTAATACGCTGAGCCGTCTCAACGGCATTATGCGACCCCAGTGTAATACCAACGATTTGGGGTCCCATACAACAACTACTGAAATGAATCTATTGTATTTAGCTTTAAGCGCATTTCGTTAAAGTTTCATACAGATTAGCATTACGTAAACCTTGTTTATTTAATGATAATATAAATAAAAGAATGGATATGTCTTGTCCACCAGGTTCAAAGGTTGACAGCTGTGATAAATCAGGAAGAGACTCTGTATCGCAGGCCAGACTCAGCGGTCACGATGACATTGTTGAAATTCTACAGTCAGCTCTTGGTAAATCTGTCGGTAAGTTGGTCTGTTGACATTCAAATCACAACAAATACTTCCTATTAACCAATTAAAGTTAATTGAGGGTAAAATTGTTTATATGCTGACTTTTATTATCTACTTTCTACTTAATAAATAGGTTAAATAAAGCAAATTATGTTTATAACTTTTTTACAAACATATGCATAGTTTTAGACCTACCTTTACGCCTGCGTGTAAACAAAAGAACAAGTTCGATGTTCACAAAACAATGTCATAAAAAACATGATTGAGGATAACGGTGCAGGGGAGACAACCAATGATATTTTAAAGAATCATAGTGCGTTGTTTTATATAGTAAAAGAAATTAAATAGCTTCAAGCAGTAATTTTAAAAAGATTTAGTGCATTAAAAATTATGAAAGAATCGAAAGAAAAAAAAACATAGCCGCATTGTAGTCACAACGAAAATCTACAATGTAAAAACGTGCGAAGTTTGCAAAATGCATCCATTACAGCTGTGCGCGGCTTTGTGTGTGTTGAGCTCCATGTTAATCAATTGTTTCATTTTCAATTATTTCCATATTAAATTTGTTACACTGACTATGATGCGGCTCATTAATGCATTTTATCTTTACAAACTTACAATATAAAACAAAACTGGCATACGACCCACCTCGATATCACGCTATTAAGTTGTCACTCCTGCGGTGCCGAACCCAGGGGTTTTGAGGCCCCGGGGGCTTTGGCCTCTTTGGGGGCCCCTGCATTTAGACATTCGACATCATGACATGAGATAACGTACTTAATATTCAATGTAAAAAATTGTTTGGGGGGCCCCACTCAAGCTGGGGCCAGGGGGGGCTTTCGAATTGGATCCCCCGCCATAGTTACGCCTCTGCGCACTGTAATAGTGTGTAACACTAAAACAATCTAAGTAGGGCGATAAATGAAATTTCGAAGGGCAGAGAGAATTCCATACAATAGAATCATATGAAAAACATGTAAAAAAAAACAACTGATTTGGGTGGTTACCAAACCGGGCACTTCTAGCAGTGATGTAAAGAAGACTCGCAGATTCTTTTTTAGTTTTTAACACACACCTTATATTTGCATGAGCTGTAGTTTATGTTATATTTGCATGAGCTGTAGTTTATGTTATATTTGCATGAGCTGTAGTTTATGTTATATTTGCATGAGCTGTAGTTTATATTATATTTGCATGAGCTGTAGTTTATGTTATATTTGCATGAGCTGTAGTTTATATCCTGACGAGTGTCATTTTTTCCCCCTCTTTTTGGTTGGCGTTGATTAGATTCAAGGGGAGTCAACTCAGACATCAGAGCACCACAGGGTAGGCCCATGACAGCAGGCCGCGTCAGATCTGCAGCAGGGGCCAAAAGTAACATGAGGTGTCCCAGGTACAGTTGCTTGACTTGTGATAGTGTGTGAGGTGTGAGATATGAGGTGTGTGTGTGTGAGAGAGAGGTGTGAGATGTGAGGTGTGAGATGTGAGGTGTGTGTGTGAGGTGTGAGGTGTGTGTGTGTGAGAGGTGTGTGTGAGGTGTGAGATGTGAGGTGTGTGTGTGAGGTGTGTGTGAGGTGTGTGTGTGATGTGAGGTGTGTGTGTGTGTGTGAGGTGTGTGTGAGAGGTGTGCGATGTGAGGTGTGTGTGTGAGGTGTGAAATATGATGTGTGTGTGAGTTGTGTGTGTGCGTGCGTGTGTCAGGTATGTGTTTGTAGTGTGTGTGAGGTGTGTAAGTGTACGTGCGCGCGCGCGTGTGAGATGTGCGTGTGAAGTGTGTGTGTATGAGGTGTATGTGTTCGTGCGTGAGTGTGTGTGTGGAGCAAATTTATTACGTTACAACACCTTAACCATAGCTTAAAAACCAAAATATAATAGTTATTTCATTTATAAACGTAATGTTTACTTTTCGATTTTCATTTTCGATAATTACTTTTTCTAGATAGTTCTTTTTTCGATAAACTCTAACACACACACTCAAAAGGGTCTGTGTAAAACGATCGACTGGAGACCTGAGGGTTCCTGGTTCGAAGTGGTTTATAATCTTTTTCTTTTGTTTAACACAAGGCTTGCCAGGGAGATATAATTAATAGGTTCAATTATCTCTATTAGTTAAAAAAAAAAGAATTTCAAATCTCAACTAAATCTGTTCATTTTAAATAAAGGCAGTCGGCCACTCCCACAGTGGTCAATCTATTAGTAATAGTAATATTAGTAATAGTAATCTTTCTGTAATATCTTTTACCACTCATTCGTAATGGATGTTATCTCTTTCATGTGACACTATTGATATATTTCATATCGTCACTTTGAGCTTAGGCCGATCGAACCCAGCCATTGTGCACATTGGCCTGCCAGTGCCCGACATAGATAGACAATAGAGAGATCGATATAAAGACAGATAGACAATAGAGATATCGATATAAAGACAGATAGACAATAGACAGACCGATATAAAGAAATATAGACAATAGAGAGATCGATATAAAGACAGATAGACAACAGAGAGATCGATATAAAGACAGACAGACAATAGAGAGATCGATATAAAGACAGATAGACAATAGATATATCGATATAAAGACAGATAGACAATAGAGAGACCGATATAAAGACGTATGGACAATAGAGAGATCGATATAAAGACAGAGGGAAAACATATACTGGTACATGTATAGTTACACTGACATTAAAGACAGATAAGACAATAGAGAGATCGATATAAAGACAGACAGGAAAATATATACTGGTACATGTATAGTTACACTGACATTAAAGACAGATAGACAATAGAGAGATCGATATAAAGACAGACAAAAAAACATATACTGGTACATGTATAGTTACACTGACATTAAAGACAGAAAGACAATTGGAAAAATCAGACTGAAAGCTATTGACAGACTAGCACAATTGAAGACTCTATTGAGAGATAAATATATTTTTTACTTGAATGATTCAATTGTAATCAAGTAACAATACATTCAGAAAATGGCATTTAGTACTTAGATTCAATTTTGGCAATTTATTTTAGTCGTGCAATCAGCATCAGCTCGGCTTCCTCTGAAGATGACACGGTGCTGGCCATTAGAAATCCCATCTACATTTCAGCACTGTCCAGGGAAAAACTGGAAGGAACAGTGACCTTTGACATCGGCCCTGAGAATTTGTAAGTAAAAAAACGACAGCCTATGCACACGGCCCTGAATCAGTGGCGCAACAAGAGTTAGTGACGAACAGGGCGGACTCTTTAAGAAATGTCATCCCAGAGCCGTCCCCAGACAATTTGACGCCCTAGGCAGCTGCCTATGTGGCCTATGCCCAGAGCCGGCCCTGTGTCATCCCATTCCAGTGCCAAAAATTATTAGTAATAAAGTATGGCCAAAGCCATCAAGCTGGAATGGGAGGGGAGGGGTAGGACTCAATATTCCCCTCCCCACATTGCTCCCAGTTACGCCACTGTCCTAAAGACACCATCTACCTGTTGATAATGACTGTAATGATGCTTTTAAATGTAAAAAAAATATTAATTAATTAATTAATAACACAATAAAATCCGAACAAAAAAAGAGATGCTAGTATATCTATTCATAGTTCTCATGAATCATTAGATGTTTAGGTCTCAGGATTTATAAGTAAACGTACTCCAAGATACGCGAACTGTAACCCAAAACCGTGCGAAAGTATTTCCGCAGATATCTCTCAAATCTAAAGTTCTTCATATTCTTGGTTGTATTAAACGAAAAAATTATCTGTCGCTGTGTACCCATGGGCGTATTCATGGGAGGGCAAGGGGGGGCATTTGCCCCACCCCCTACATTTTGAAAAAATGTCATATAAGAGGGGGGCATTTGCTCCCCCCCCCCCTTACATTTAAAAAAAATGTCATAAAGTTGTTATTTGCCCCCCCCCCCCTGGAAAATTTGTGGCCCCCCCCCTGGAAAAATTCCTAGCGACGCCCATGTGTGTACCCCTGCATAACATTTCTAGTACACTTTGAGGTCCACGTACCACCGATTAAGGACCGCGTTCCTAGATAACGTCTATTTTTTTTTATTTTTTTTTATTTTATTTTTAAAAATTAATAACAGTGGATGGTCGAGCTTAGAAATATTCGTTCGATATTTTGTATTTAAAGCTTTCTGAAGTTTGCTCAATTTTACTGTAGATAACAAACAGCATTTTTCCCCCTACCATATAATAAACTCCGTTGAGTATGGTCGGACACATTTCTCTCTCACGAAATCAATACCACGCGACTCACGTAAAATGTTTTTTTTTTAACTGTTTCAACCCACAGAGAGGCTGACCTGTTTCTTGACGCAACCAGGAGGAATGACGGACAGTTGAATGGTTTAGGCGACGATGATGATGATGATGATGAAGACGATGATGATTATGATGATGATGACGATGAATTGATTATCGACCGCGATGAGGACAACAGTGAATCGGAAGCTGATGAAGATGATAATAATGAATTAAGGCTAAAACTAAAAACTAATGACAGAGATGGTTTATAATTTGATAATAACTGTAAGCCTATATCCCATAGTAATAATAAAGACTACAACTTTGAAAGTCTGTTAAGGAAAGAAAAAGGATAGATTGCCTAGTCAAATAAAAACAATATATAACAATGTTTATATCAGATGTAACTAATGTACTAGTTAATTAAAACTACGTCATTACAAGCATGTTACGAAAAAAAAAAAACAATGGGCAACCAACGAACTGTATTATCAAAAAAAAAAAAGAATTTGGAGTTAGAAGTAGGTTAGAAGTCATTTTTTTTAAAATTATTGTTATTGACTTATAATATAAAAAATAACACTGAGTTAATTATGTTTCACCTCATAATATTGTAAAATTTTTAATAGTTATAACTTGTCATCGCAATCTTTAAATGGTTATAACTTGTCATCGCAATCTTTAAATGGTTATAACTTGTCATCGCAATCTTTAAATGGTTATAACTTGTCATCGCAATCTTTAAATGGTTATCACTTGTCATCGCAATCTTTAAATGGTTACCACTTGTCATCGCAATCTTTAAATGGTTATAACTTGTCATCGCTATCTTTAAATGGTAATAACTTGTCATCGCAATCATTAAATAGTTATAACTTGTCATCGCAATGCTTGAAATGACATTCGCACATTTTAATTTTACTTTGTTTATGTTAAGTGAATTTTTTTGTATGACATTCATTCATGTCCATTGAGTTATCACTTAAAGTGGATTTTTTAAAAGAATATTTTTTTATAATACACGTATACGCAGTGCCGTTCTTTGATTTTTTGGGCCCCGGGCAGAAACTTTGAGATATTTGAGGAAACTTGTCGTGATAACATTTCATTTTGTTGAATAGTAAAATAATTGAACGCATTTTTATGATTCTTGGGTGGTGCTTCTTTATTATTTATTTGTCATGATGTCCAATTTTTATGGTGTCAGGAGTAAAATAGAATAAAAAGTCGAATCTTTAAAGTGTTATCAATCGATATATTGCATGTGTGGTCTCAAATGAGCTTAAAAGGGTATTTACCAATGCCCAAAGAATGAATTTTTATATGCAGTTGCCATAAACATATTGTAAGGATTATATGCAACCTTGAGAAATGCATTTGCTGTTAGATGTAACAGTAAACTATGAGTTCAGGGATATATCTGATAGTGATAGCAGCTCTCAGTGTTTGATGTAGCAGTAAGCTATGAGTTCAGGGTTAAATGTGATAGTGATAGCAGCTCTCAGTGTTTGATGCAGCAGTAAGCTATGAGTTCAGGGTTATATGTGATAGTGATAGCAGCTCTCAGTGTTTGATGCAGCAGTAAGCTATGAGTTCAGGGATATATCTGATAGTGATAGCAGCTCTCAGTGTTTGATGTAGCAGTAAGCTATGAGTTCAGGGATATATCTGATAGTGATAGCAGCTCTCAGTGTTTGATGTAGCAGTAAGCTATGAGTTCAGGGTTATATGTGATAGTGATAGCAGCTCTCAGTGTTTGATGTAGCAGTAAGCTATGAGTTCAGGGATATATCTGATAGTGATAGCGGGGCTCAGTGTTTGATGTAGCAGTAAGCTATGAGTTCAGGGTTATATGTGATAGTGATAGCGGGGCTCAGTGTTTGATGTAGCAGTAAGCTATGAGTTCAGGGTTATATGTGATAGTGATAGCGGGGCTCAGTGTTTGATGTAGCAGTAAGCTATGAGTTCAGGGATATATCTGATAGTGATAGCGGGGCTCAGTGTTTGATGTAGCAGTAAGCTATGAGTTCAGGGTTATATGTGATAGTGATAGCGGGGCTCAGTGTTTGATGTAGCAGTAAGCTATGAGTTCATGGATATATGTAACACGGTTTGCCCAGAAATAGCGATACAAGAACGCTTATTGAAAAAATCGCAATATATTCAAACAAATAACAAACAATTTAAAAATACTGTAAAGAGCAAGATTATGTTTATGAAAAGTTGGATTAAAATATAATGTCATAATTCACAAGATTTGTATTAAACGTCTAAAGTTATCGTTTCAGTTTTAACAACATTTTACAAGTAAAATTGATTTTGAATAGTTTATCATCATTCAGTGGCGTAGCGAGCTTAACTCGCTCCCGGGGAACAATTCCTTTTTAGCCCCCCCCCCATTCGAAAACCATGTAATATTAAATGTAAAATATACTATTTGGCGCCCCTTTATGAGTAGCGCCCTGGGTATGATGCCCCCCTTGCCCCCACTCGCCACGCCACTATCATCATTAACATTATATTCACATAATTAGGTCGATGACCAACAACACAAACGTTAGGACGTTCAAGATGGCTGACACAGCAACCAGCACGTAAGCCCAACTGACGCTCATCATGACGCCAGCTAAAAGATCATTGGCGTTGACTCCGTATAGTGCCAGCGCAGTCGTCATAAATATCGCTGAAATAAGAACATAAACATGGAATGGATTAACTCTTTTAATACTTTTAGACAATAGGAAATAAAGTAAAGAGTCCATTACAGATCAGCAGGTAACCATTGATGTGCCCAATTTACTGTGAGCCGACATGTAATACTGTGAGCGTCTGATAGATGTACTTGTATTCTATTCCAGACAGGGTTAAAATGTTTCTAGTCACCATGAAGTACTTTTGGCATGGTATGGCTAGCATATGCGCCATGAATAGTAAATTTCACCAAATAATATCAGGCAGCATTTCTGGCTTAGTGTCTTATCTGTATAGGAACGAAATCCGAATACTCAGCGGGAATCGAACCCAGGGGGGAGGGGGGTCATCCCACGTTGTCATCAGGTGGCGCAGGTATGGCGTGCCACGGGTAACTCCTGACCCGGGCACAATATAAGAGCGCAAAATTGTTATTTTGACGCCCCCTCCCCCCCCCAGCACGGATTTGGGGGGGGGGGGCGAAATTTTTCTTTGTTCTCTTCATAGAAGATGGCTAGCTACGCCCGTAGGTAAAAAAAAATAATCATTGTCAATATTTCTACCGTAAACAAATTTTTTTTTTTTAAATCTGATAAAACAAAAAACACATACTCTCATTTCCCTTTTGTTACGAGAAAGAAATAACAAACTACCAATATCAGGCATTTAAAAATAAAATAAAAATAGAGAGACATTCCTCACCATCCACTAGTGCGGTCAGACCGGATGATATTTTTACATATCTCAGAGTCCTTTCAGTCCTGACGGTGAACAGGGCTGTAAATAGCACGATGACGTAAGCGATGCACGTCACTTCCGCGATGACCTCAAGAGCCGCTGCCGCTTTCTGCCATTGCATTGCTAAGATGAAAATAGAACATATTAGTCATCTGTATTACATACGTGTTTTAGACGTGTCTGTTATTGTGTATATTATATCACATGTATGTGTATGATAGATGCTTATGGCCTGCCTATTTTTGGTATAACTCACATGATAGAAACGGTTTGAAACATCTCTATGTGTTATACTCGCTTTTATGTGCAAATCTGATTGGTTTCAATGAATTGACAAAAAGTACATGTATGCAACTAATTTTCTGGATAATAAAGAGTTGGCAATCACCCCCCCCCCCCCCATGTGTTATATGTTTGTGTGTATGTACATATGTGTGAATGTATGTTCTTATAAATGCAAAATAAGTAAATCTACATATTCAAGTACTAACATACCGTTTCCTTTAGAAGTACATCCCGTAAGATCAGAACATCCCTGAAAAATTCCTGAGATTAAAAAAAAAAAAATGTTTGTGCAGTGATTACTTTAGAGCAGGGCTTCTTAAACTATGGGTCGCGACCCCATTTGGGGTCGCGTAGCAAAATTCTGGGGTCGCGAGAGATAAAAATACAATTTAACAGAAAATGTTTTTTAACTTGTAAAATATTAATTTATTTTTCTTTTATATTAGTATGGGGTCGTCAAGAAACTCGCAATCATAAATGGGGTCGTGAATTACAAAAGTTTAAGAAGCCCTGCTTTAGAGTTAGACTGATGAAGTTTATTGTTAGTGTGTTGACTATCATTGTCTTGATCGAAAATACGTCAAAAGTCGTGTTTTCTTTACAAGACATGACGTAGAGAAGTGGTTATCACCCTTTTGTGAACGGTAGAGCCATTTTAATTTTCAGCGGAAAAAAGTTTCACTTCGAAGCAGACAGGACGAGCATTATATAAATCGGGAGCGCACTGAAATCATAAATACTGCCCCATGGCCATAGACATCTTTTATATCACAACATGGAAAGGAATAGTATCTGGTCTCTGAGTCTAACCCTATCTCCTATACACTTATTCATTTATTTTTGTGAGGCATCAACAATAGTGTATTAAACAAACGTGTTTATAGATTAGAAATGTGTTCTACTGACCTGCATTGATCCTGTTCAGGCCATACGGTAGTATCATGACAGCTCCCACTAGCCAGTACGGACAGGTCATGCCGACAGAGTGGATGATGACAGCCACAACAGCTAAAGCCAAACTCACCTTACACAAGGCAGTCGTCTGTACCTGGGAAGAAGGCCCATGCATTGGCGTCGGCGATATACTGTTATTCATAGCGGCTTATAAAAATAAACCGCTATTCAACTAAGACCGATGTTTTTTTTTTTTATATACGTGCATGCACTTTTAAATTCCACTAGAAATTTAAAAAAAAATGTATGCTCATTTCTTTTGAATCTAAGACAACGCTAGCTTCATAGAAATTAATTGTACACGAAATATACACTGCACCACTCGTTGTTTCCATAAATTAATTATTCGCAGTTTAAAAAAAATCAAAAACATTCAGATAAAATGTATTTAATAGCTTTTACCATCACAATTTTACGACGTACTAATATTTTTTTTGAGTATTTTCTTTCGTTAAGTTGGTCTAGTAGAAAAATTATTATGCTAAAACTTCAGCGTGAAGTCCAATAACTTGTCAAAGTTGTTTCTAAAAATGAACAATGTTCGATCTTAAGTACTTTAATGCCTTTTCTAATACTAAAACAATTACCTGCATCTTGAAGAGTGTATTGTTAGTTAAGAGTTACATTTCAAAACACGGCGGCCGAATGGAAAACACCAAGCATATTTTCTTAGGTCTTTTTTGTTATTTCATAAAAGAAACCTTTTATCTTAGTTTGTTTGAAGGTGTCTTTTGTAACAAAGGCGGAGACGTAAATCGCCCAACCCAATCCGGCAATAATCATCCCAACACCTTAAAAATTGAAACAGACTAAACATGTTGATAGATATAAATTAAAAATCAAAATTTACATCCAGCGGAAGAAATATTTCTTTCTCCAATAATTATTTCATCGAAGAATTTTTTTTTTTTAATTTAAACACATTGCCTTGCAGCAGTATTAGTACTGTGAATCATTTTAATTTTTTTTTCTTTTTGGACGAAATGTTTTAAGTAAACATTTTAAAACATTGATTTATTGTTGTGTCCAATACCCTGACATTTTATACTTTGACACGGCGACAATAGAAATGTACGACTTAACAGAGCGAGTAAACCTGGTTACTAAAGAGTTAAAAACATTTAGTTATTAAAAAAAAATTATATCACGAAGTTTTAACCAATCCGTTGATTTTTGTTTCCTTAATTTCCGTTACGAATGAGTGAATTTACTTATGGCATAGCTGAATTTGTTTATTTCGCTTTGTTGCTAAGATACTGAGTGCTAATGTTTTAAACTGACTTCATTCAGACGATAGGGATAGAAAAAAATCGTATTTCATCGATTGAAAACGCTATTTAATCAAATGTTCACAACGATACTTTCAAAGACATTAGATGAGATTAAAAAAGAGGTGGGCCTAAACTAACGTGTACTCTCGACTATCTAACGATCATCAGGAATTCTGGTCTAATTCAAAATTTAAAAAAGAAAATCATTAGCTATAAAATGTGGACTAGTTTAAGGTTCTGGTTTTAAAATGATGTTTTAAATTAATTTTTATTGGGTGGCAGAGACGTTCATGAAAGCGCGCTTTTTTCTGTTCGACAAAAAAAAGCGCTATTTTCAAACTTGTGTAGTAAACTTATCAATATTTAATAATGAAATTGATTAAAAAAAAACTATTTCTCTAGCATTAAATTACTGAAAAATTTTTGGGAGAAAGCGTATTAAAAATGTAAGGATTAGCCATTTTAACATATTTTCCCTTCTGCGAATGGTGTTATTTAACACAGAATTCTTTAAAACGTTAGGCCTACTGTGTGAAAGTTGAACTAACCATTTCACTATTTCACCATTTCACCATTTCTTTCCTATTATAGACAAAGAAAACGCCCATTGGAAATACATGTAGATTGAAAAAGGTTTTTTTTTTTTTTTTTAAAAAATTGGTCTGAATTTCAAGCTTAATATGCGACATACTTTCTTTACTTTGCAACATTAGTATCGTCCAGTTGTGTATAGCTGAAGAATGCTTTTGGTATGTTAGTGTCCTATGGCTGAGACTTCAAGATATCTGTTGGCACTAGGCTACTGTACAATTTTTGGGACCATTTTAGTTCCAGATTTAATAGAATTTAACACTGGAAGGGAACAAATGTCGATTAGGGCCATTGCCTAATTTCCTCATTTCAATGAACGACTCAGTTGGTTGGATAAGAAATTTTCATTTTTAAAGTTTTGCCTATCCGGCATTAATTCCCCGTTTCACCCTTCCGCTAATGATGCTCCTGGCTGTATACATATATATGATTATGCCTAGTTTTTATTTAAATAGATATTTGACCATCTTTGCATGTTTACGCCGTTTTTAATGGCCACCTAAATATAGATGGCTGAAATTTGAGGTATTGCACTTTGTGTTGGTTATATACACTACTAAGTATGGCGTGTGGCGGCAGTGCTGTTCGTATTGATAGGTCAGTGACACCTTTAGCTTTGCTGTTGTATGCGCAGAACCTAGGACGAGTGTCGAATACGTGGGCCTAGAATCGTAACTGCAGTCTATATATCGTATCGAAAACGTCCACTTCGCGGCCTCCTTCGGCGCGAGGCCAATAGTATCCTCAGTTGCAACCATGGGCGTATTCATGGGGGGGGGGGGGGCATTTTGAAAAAATGTAATATAAGAGGGGAGGGCATTTGCTCCCCCCCTTACATTTAAAAAAAAATGTCATAAAGTTGTTATTTGCCCCCCTCCCTGGAAAATTTTTGCCCCCCCCCCCGCTGGAAAAATTCCTAGCGACGCCCATGGTTGCTACCCCGTAAAGCCGCTACTGGATATGCAAACTAGTCAAAGGCGGCTCCCGTCTAGTAAGTTTTACTATACATTTCAACTATACTTTACCCCGCCCCCCATATAACTGCTTATAACAAAACAAAACAGACGGCGACCAACCTTCCCTTGCCTCCCACAGTCAACTGTCCCGTTGTATAAGTGGACTGCCCCGTAATATAAGTGGACTGCCCCGTTATATAAGTGGACTGCCGCGTTATATAAGTGGACTGCCCCGTTATATAAGTGGACTGCCGCGTTATATAAGTGGACTGCCCCGTAATATAAGTGGACTGCCCCGTTATATAAGTGGACTGCCCCGTTATATAAGTGGACTGCCCCGTTGTATAAGTGGACTGCCCCGTTATATAAGTGAACTGCCCCGTTATATAAGTGGACTGCCCCGTTATATAAGTGGACTGCCCCGTTATATAAGTGAACTGCCCCGTTATATAAGTGGACTGCCCCGTAATATAAGTGGACTGCCCCGTTATATAAGTGAACTGCCCCGTTATATAAGTGGACTGCCGCGTTATAAAAGTGGACTGCCCCGTTATATAAGTGAACTGCCCCGTTATATAAGTGGACTGCCCCGTTATATAAGTGAACTGCCCCTTATAAACAAATTGAATAGGAGAGAATATCTTTTAAATATGTTTGCCACTATTTGAGTTTATCACGATATACATGCTAATTGTAATTTGTAGTTTTAATCCCGAAATGTTAAACTTTTTTTTAAATAAACAATGGTTTCATAATATTAAAACAGGTTTATTACTAAGTGTAAGCTCTATAGTACTATGTACTTGTACTCACTATTCTGTGTTATAAAGCCACGGACGCACATGCAGCACGGAAGCGCGCCACTAATAAAATGTGCAATAAAATGTAACCGTGCATTTTATTTAGTGCTGCACCAAATAGCACTGCGAATAGCACAGTTAGTACAAAATAACTTTTCTGCTTCTGCCAACAGAATTATACCAGAAAAGCATTAATTATTAAAGGTTATTTATTTATAAACCCACGGGAACGTTATTTCCATGTAAGGCTAGTTTACCATTCTTTCAACGTAGTTCGTGGTAAAGTTTAGAGTTATCTTACAAGACTAGTTGAAAAGTAAATAGTTTAAAATAAGTTAAAAAATATTGCTCTATAAACTTAAGACTTTCTGAAAAAGTCCTATCTAAAAATAGTACATGGAAAATAGCGTTGAGTGCACTCCATCAAGAGAAACTCACTAAATAGCCTATAACAGAGAATTTCCTTTGTTTTTTCAATAGGCATATCCAACCTACATTCAAAAATAGAAAACAAATATTGATTTATTTTTCAACAGTCTTAGTAATAATGTGTGGTTAAGAAACAGTGTAATATATTGATAACAGTGGATTTGGTGACTATTTTAATTTTCGATCAGTTTGATTTTGAACATTGACTTAATATTGGAATTTCACTTACGTCTTAGTAATTTAAAAAAAAAAAAGTAAAGTTCCATTAGCCCAAACGGACCATTGAGGCAGATGAAGTGTGGAATTTATCTGTTTCTATAACCTCGGCATATGAAGGGGTTGTGTGGTTAGCAAAACGCCCAGCCGCCTTTACTTCTCCAACTTAAAGTCAGTAACCCATTTAAAGCAGGGTGGACTTGTGGGACGACTTTGAAACAAATTTCTCCTTGAAAAATCCCCATGGTTTTCACCAAGGATCGAACCCAGGACTCTCAGGTAGACAACCTACACCACTCGGCTATCCGTCCCATCTAGTAACTTAAAACTATATTGATAAAACTTTGGTAAACTGTTACAGTAATGTAGCTACATTTATTTCTTATTAATTTAATACTATCAGTTTTATCGATTGATAAACTGATACAGTAATGTATCTACATTTATTTCTTATTAATTTAACACTATCAGTTTTATTGATTTAACTTTGATGAACTGATACAGTAATGTATCTACATTTATTTCTTTATTTTTGTTTCCATTTCTTAATAGGTAATTTTAATAAACTTCTTCACGAGAGATTTCTGTCTATCTTATCTCCACACACACACACACAAATATACTACTAATTAAGATTTACATTGAAAGCAAAGCTGTCCGCCATGTTAAAGTGGACGTCAAAAGGATCGCTCCATTCAGAAGACAGTGCCCACAGTGTAGCGCAGAACGCATCATCCTGGCATAAACAAGACGGCGTCCACAACAACAGCTTCCGCCGAAATGATCCTGGACGCAGGCTGTTGGCAGAAATGACCGACCAGAAAAAGCTGCAGCTTCTGAATATGGCGGCATCGGATGTGCCGGGAGTTTTGAAACGAAAGCATTCTATGCGCTCAGAACCCAGCTCCCCGCGCGGCAGCGTCGGTGACGTCAGACATTATAAAAGCCTTTCGCTTCCGTCCTCGCCACAAGCAAGAAAGAAACATAAATATGGTGTTTTTAAAAAACTGAAGAACATTTTCCGGAAAAGTAAAACAGGGGATCCAGATATTTTAAACCAAGACTTTTTCATAAAGAAAGATTTGATGGCGCCAGGTCCAAATTTCCGCAGTAAAGACGCGAAAATAAAAGAGGAAAAGAAAGGGGTCAAAGGGAAAAAGGGAGCGCCAAACACAAGGTTGACACGCCTCATAGAAGCCAAGCGTGAGCAGAGGAAGTCACTGCCGAATGCCGACGAGTACAGAAGTGCGGTAAAAGAATCCAGGTCGTTTGTTACCCCGTCCGCCAGCAGCGATGAAGATGGCAGCTTTCTGACGCCACACCCACAGAACCACGAGTTGCCGTATGGATATCTGGGAAGTTTCCTGGCGAATAATTTAAACAGCTTCGAGGCCAGGGCCGAGTCGACTCAGGACAGAATTCCCTCCGCGGAGATGAGCAGGAAGCACGGCGCCACTCTGGACGGGGTTAGCCCGACGGGGATGTCTCGCACGGCTATTGAAGAGCCGAGAGTTATCGCAAGAGTCATCCCGCGATTCGAAGACGAGTTTAGGATCCCCAATGCAAGCCCCACGAGAATCAGTGATGACGAAGAGACGGACTCCTTTCGGGCCAGTCAGGACAACAACTGGAAAGAAGTGGCACCCAGCAAGGTTGAAAGTTTTATTCTGGACGGTAATAGGTACGAGTACATCGGTTCACCTACACACGCAAGCCAGGTGAACTTTTTAGACAAACACGGCAGTAAGGGTGGGGTCAACGGCATCAGGAGGCCAGGGATGCAACATAAGGGAGACAAACAAGATACCGACATACCAGGGGAGACAAGCCTTAGCAGTACATCTATCAAAGATCTGACCAGGTCACTGAGTTTCATCAAAGAGTCTGGAAGCTTGGAAAAAGTCAGAGTTATGTTCTCCAGTCCAGAGTCAATAGTCCATGCCAGGGCCTGTTTGCATCCCCGGGGCGCAGGTCAGCAAAGTCCAGGCTCAACATCGGTTTCTTCTCATTCCGCCAGATTGAACACTGTGGCTTTGTGTGATGATAATGACCAGTGGTCATTACCGGATGACGAACAGACTTTGATGTACCCCATTCAAGATTCCAGTATGAACGATCTGTATTACAAGGAAGAAGGGGAGACAAATACTGAGTACAATCATCAAAATCCCCCTTGCACCAGAAATAACAACAACGGTCACCACACATCACCTCTGATTATCCCCACGACATTTTATGACTTGCAGCCGGGTGCGAGTGACACATTCTTTAAACCGGACAATATTTATAAAACCGACTTAAAACTAGAGTCTTTAGACTTGGCAAGAAACAAATCAACGAAAAACGAAGAGCCTTTGGAAGAATCAGGCCAGACAGCTGCGAATAATGAAAAGCTTTTCGATCAAGCGAGAAATAAAGTCGAGAAAAACGTAGAGCCTTTTGGGGTCGCAAAAAAGAAGATCGAGAAAACCGCACAGACTTTCGAGGAAGCGAAATATACAGTGGAGACTTTTAAGAGTATTTCTGTGATAAATTCGTCCCTTAGTCCAAAGTACGGGAAAGAAGCGCTAAAAACAAGCAGTACTACGGCTTTCAGTGATTCTCACATGAGCGAATCAAACACAAAGAGCTCTCCATTCAATGTAGACCATCAGAGTCTTCTAGCAAAAAGGCCGATGAAAGTGAAGGATATCGTTGATCAGATCGAAAGAGATTCTTTGAGTAGCGTCCCTCGGTATTCTCCGGTCGAAAGAGATTCTTTGAGTAGCGTCCCTCGGTATTCTCCGGTCGAAAGAGGGTCTGAAAAAACGCCGAAAGGCGCCGAACTGTTTCGAAGCTCGGGGGAGAAAGGAAGAACGAATGGGAATACGGCCAAACCAACGACACCTGGCTTGTCGTGCTCCCCCGCAACATCCGCCCCCGCACATGAGCAAGAGTGGCTAGAATTAACCCGGTCGTCGGACGCTGATCCGATCGAGGAGAAAAAGTTATCCGCCGAGGACGATTTCTCATTTTCGCTGGACGACGACATGTCCGGCAGAAATGATGCAGCAGTGAACGACGACATGTCCAGCAGAAGTGACAAGGCAGAGCGAGAGCTGATGCCTTCCGAGTCGTCGTCTTTTCAGATGAGTGACCACTTCATTGAAATGACCAATACATATGCATCGGACACTAACGCATTCTGCAGCGACAACTCAGACGTGCTGACGTCTAGTTCCTACTCTAAAGGGGTGGAGGAAATAGAGAAAGACTCCAGGTTTGCCCCGGTCGTGCATTTGGTCTGTAACTCCATGATCGATTCCGCATGTTTCGAGACGAAATCGGACAAAGATTGCCAGGAAGAAATGTTGACATTTGACGGAGTTAACCCATGTATAGATATCACACAGTCTGGAGACACTGTTGAAAATACAGAGATGGACGCCACATTCCTTGTTTCAACTATAAAATGTGATGAACGCCCGGAAGTATTCAGTAACCAGGAACAAACAAATGTAGAGTGCCGCCCGGTTCACGATGAGAGGATGAAACTCTTTCACTCGCCTTTTCTCGAGAGAGGCGCTACTCCGGAAAACAAAGATGAAGAATCATGCTTGAGTGTCAGTGACATGAACACGGTGGAGTGCGTCGTCCATGGAGCTAATGATCAAGCCGTTCTGCACGTTGATGACAGCTGTAAAGATGAAGAAGGAATCATGGACATGATCGCTCCGGAGCTGACGATGATGACAGACTCAAGCTTGAAAGAACTGTTATCTGAAACGTTGGGGGACAAATCCGCTTTGACTGAAACCAATGCTGTCTTGCAGGATCTGAATACGTCTTTTAAAGATGATCAAGACACGGAACAAACAATAAGTGAAGGGAACGGCGAAATATCCATGCCGGTGAATGCACCCTCTGAATCGGATAACGGCGTTTTTTACATGCCGTCTTGTGCACTTGAAGAATTCAGCGAAGCATGGAACAACCAGAAAACAGCTAAAGAAAGTAAAATGAAGAAAAAAGTTTCTTTTATGCTGGAGGTCGCCAGTCCTGAAGAATCCAGCTCGTCTGATGACAGGGCGGTCCTGGAGACGACGCGTCCAAGCAGGCGAGGCCAGTCAGAGCTGTCACTGAACAAGGAGAACGAACTGGAGCTCAAGCTTTCGCCGGAGAGTTCCACGGATGTATCTGTGTCCGATCTATCCGCCAGATCCAGCGATCTACAAGTGGGTCTCACCCCACCCGTCACCTCCACAAGCGGCGATGACTTCAGCTGGTGGGGAACCGAGAATATAGAAGAATTTGATTTTTTCCACGACAAGTCCCCTCTGGCAAACAAAGGGCAGGCGCTGGGGATAAATACTGACGTTGCGCGGTCGAGCGCGACGGAAAACCTGCTGCACGAAGAGGAGTTCTTGGGTATGGGCTTCGGCGAGCAGGAAGATTTGCCCGAAGAAGACCTTTGTGGCACCAGCAATATTTTAACACTGTCTTCATTCTTAACGAGCGGGAGCATCTTTAACAACGGCGGGCAGGAGAAAGAGTCATTTTTCTTGGCCGTGGATAACGAGGCAGAGCAGCCGACGTATCAGGAATTAGCGAACGACGTTTCCCAAGAAACTATTGATGAAAAGAGCTGGCAGCATAGCGATGCGTGCACGGGAGATAAATCTGTCAACAAACAAAGTGAGAACGTGGATGACAAGCGCCAAGAACTTGCGGAAGGAACATTGAGTAATGGAATGGACAACCAGCTAATGAGTGGAGAGCTCGACGACCGAGACGATGTTGTGGGAGGGGACCACCTTGAGATGGACCTGACGTCGGATATAAATACACACACCTACAATGTCACCAGAGACGAGACTCCAGATGATAAGGACGGGCTGGCCTGGTGGGAGAAATGCCCGGGGTCCAGTGCGACCAATTACAGCCTCGGTAGTTTTGAAATAGACAGCCATGACGAGTCCAATACCTTGTCGGAGATTTTCAATCAGTTGAAGAAGCCGAATAAACCCGACAGTCACACGACTAAAAAAAGAAACAGCGTGCTGAAGAAACGTGTCAAGGTCACAGAAGCAAACAACAAGCAAAAGGTTTTGATAAAAAAGAAATCCCCCCAAAAAGTCAGTCAACCGAAAAAAACAATTATTTCAAAGACTAAGAAAAGAAAAGAAGAAAAGATTCTATCTGACACTGAGGTCGGCTCGGTCGAGCTGATTCATGTAGAGAAAAGTCCACAGAAATCGTCACCAGAAAACCGACAACATGAAGAAAAGTTCAGTAAACAGTTGAACAATGTTTCCAATGACGAGAGAAAAAGCCGATATCTTGATAGGAATGACGCTGACAGAGAGCAAAAATCAATCACAGAACATCCAAAGCCAACAAAGCGCTCAATCGTGACGCCGGAATCAATTGAGCTTAAAACTGAAGCGGCGGTGGAGACAGACAGCCCAGCCATCCCTCAGAGGATTCGAACACTCGCCAACAAAAAAGAAAGGCCGCTTAAAATCGAAAAGATTGACAGCGACCACAACATCGTTCAAACGACTTCGAGCAGGAAGTCAAATAAGAATCGCACTATCTGGACGAAATCTTCCTCCGAAAGCATCTCCAATGTCTCCGATTCCCAGTGCACGTCCGACGAAGACTGCCGGGTCAAGTTCTATTCGCACGGCTCTCCGTACTTTATTGACAACCTGAGCGAATGCGTCTCGTCCTACGCATCTACGGGAGGAATGCCGTATGTGTCTTTGAGTAGCTTGACACAGTACGCCACAGAATCGTGTGTTATTGACAATTTCGCAGACAACGACTCCAGCCTGGATATATCGGAGACAAGCACGGAGCAGATAGAGTCCAACTCTCCGGCGTATAAGGACAATAGCAAAGGGAAAATCATTCACTATGTAACCGACGACTGCACGCCTGACAAAACGGTATTGAGCTACGCACAAGCGAATAAAGAGATTTCCAACAGCCACTATCAAGTAGTTGACACCAAAAGTCACGAGGTGATAAACCGCGACGAGTTTCTTAACCAGGGAGCAAGGGACCATTTCAACCAGCAAAAAGAGGTACATCGAAACAACGCGGTGTGTCTTCCTCGCATTGAGCCGAACGACTGTTTCCAAAGCAGCAAGTCGCTGACTCTGGCGGTCGCAGAGAGTGACACCACCACCGCTACGGACATGTTCAACTCGGACAATACAATGTACAGCATGCGCCAGGTGCATCCGCCGGGCATGAACGGACAAGGATTCGTTGCCAAAGTACCCTCTCAAAATGTTGAGTTCACGGCCAATAACGGTAAAAATAAACCAACCATTCAACAGTCAGCGGTAACGGGCGCCTCAACCAGATCGACGGGACACCACCAGCAGAACGACTTCTACGACCAATACAGCCAAAACAACCCACAGCCCCCCGACCAGAGCGAAGCCTGGCACCAGCGGTCACGACACGGGGGCAGCGGGGGAGGCGACACCAAATCAACACGACACGGCAGACGAGATTTGCCGGACGCCCCACCAACCGCCGCCTCACTGTGTGCAAAAGAAGAGCCGAAAGCTGGATCGAAGCCAGGGGAGTGGCTGTTCATTGCGTCATTCTTTGTCTTTCAGTTGTTTATGCACTGGATGTATGCGGCCTAATTTACTCGCATGCCCGAGCGCCTGATTATATTTATGTGACGCGACGTTTGATGGTACATAAATGGAATATGTTAATGAGAGAGAACTAAGAGATATTCTTAGTAGACAGGAGTAGACATATCACATGACAACCTCGACCAAGAGATGCATGAGCAGGCGGGGTGATCATTTATTTATGATTTTAAGTTTGTAGAAATAAGTTTTCCCAGCGAAGCACATCTATCAAAACGGATGTTTAAATTGATTTCTACTATTTAGAAGTTACTTCTAAATTTTAAGACCTAATTCAGACCATTGGCAGATATTACATTTTTTAAAATAATTCATGCAACCCACTTCATGGGAAAGGTTCTTTTAATTATTGTATTTCTTTTGTAATTGCCAAGTTTAAAACAAAACGTTCATTGCAGGACTGCTGTGGGCTTGTCACAAGTTACACTTACATAGTATTCCAGTTTATTTCATTGCAGGACTGCTGTGGGCTTGTCACAAGTTACACTTACAAAGTATTCCAGTTTATTTCATTGCAGGACTGCTGTGGGCTTGTCACAAGTTATGCAAATTTACAAAGTTTTCAAGTTTATTTCATACTCACGTTTTACTTTTCACATAGTTTTTGTGTTCATTAAAAAGTTGAAAAAACAACATTTGATTAAAATTAAATTCACAACTAATATTTCTGTTGCTCTTTTATTCATAACAGTTAAATTTACGATCATTGTTCCAGTTATAAATAACATTTCATTGTCCATACACGTATGATGTTTCCAAGATGGAAAAATATAATAGGGAAATGTTTGTACACAATTTTACTGAAACTGAACAATAATGCATACAAGACAATATATAATTGATGTATTTCTTTATTCATTGTTTTTTTTTTTCAACAAACTTTCCATGTAAATTCTATTGGGTAAAACTGGGTTTGATTCAAACTAAACTTTAGCATTTTCTAATATCTTATAAATCAATCAAAGGTTAACAAAATATTCATATTACTAGAGTTAAGTGAATTCAAAATATTGTAAAATATGCCATAATATTTCTAATGGGAGAAGTAAAAAATTGTTCACATTAAAAACAGAAAAATTGTGTGTGTGCATTTTGAAATGTGCATTTGAAAAAGCTATAGAAAGACTAATACATGTACCAGTTGAATTCCATTACAAGAAATGCACCAAATAATGTACAATATTAACTTAAGCTCAAGTCCTGAAGAGTTCTGTCATATCTCACTTATATTTATGTTAATTTTGGTTTTTGTTGTATTTAGTTTTTATTAATTTTTGAGAGAAAAAATTTGTTTTGCATGGATTGCTTTGGTTTTAGACTTCTCTAAAAAAATTTCTTATGAGTATTTATTTTTAAGAGACTAGAGCTAATTAAGTGGATTAGCATTGATTCATATGTAAATAACTGATTCATTTTTTTTTTCAGATTTGGTTTTCTTCCATTGTTTTTACATTGATTATTGATGAAAACCAAAGAACAACTGAATATTTCCCAATCACATAAAAACATTATTTCATCTTTAACACATAAGACAGTTTTTTTTTAATAGTAATTTCACCTTGAGAACTTAAAAAAAAATTACAAGGGACTTTCTTCAGAGGGATAATTTCTCAAGATAACTGAACCAGATGAGATTGTATTTTTGAATTAATTATATTATGACAGTTGAATGAATAAAGTAGAATACTAAAGAAAATCCTTAGAACTGACATAAGCAATTTTCTTATTACTATTTCTACAACTAAAACTAAAAAAACAAATATTAATCTTGGCTTAAAAAAAAGTATAGCATATAACAAATTTACAGACAGTTGAACCTGAATCAAAAGCATTATTTTGAAAATCACAGCTTAATCTTTTGCCCAATACACGTGAAGAGTTGAAATAAAGAGAATATATACAAATACATTCCAAATAAAGAAGTAAAAGCATTTTTGCAGTAAAAAAAGCTATGATTTAATGGGATTCGTCTTTAAAAATTGTTTTGCCAATTCTATCATGTGTGACTAAAAAAAATTAATGTATAAATTAATATAAACATGTCAAGATTGAGTCAAGTTTTTTAAGTAAAAAAAAAGTAAAATAACAGAATTCAATCGAGATTCTCTAGAAAAAAAGAATATGATGAGATTCAAAATCATGTATTAAAAAAAAAATTCTGTTTTAGTTGCATCTACATTATAAATAGTGAGGGGACAATAGTCAATCTTCTCCAAACTATCGATTCCGATTCAACCTCCAATGTATAGAACTAACACACTTTATGAAAAAAATGTTTGAAACTAAATTAGGATTGGAACCCACTTGAGTCAGAAATTGGGTAAAATTCTCAAGATTCCGATACTCAAAAAAAGGTCAGTTATTTCAAATTCTTGACTCCAATGTATTGTCACATCACTAATTATAAATTTTTTAAAATAAAAAATTGCACTGCATGACTGAAATTTAAATAGATGATGCAAAACAGTGAAAAAATAATCTGAGTAAAAAAAAAAAGGAAAAATTACACTTTACAAAACTCAGGCTAGGGTATATATTGACTTAAAAATGTAAATCCAACTTTTGGCAATACAAAGTATACAATACCGAAATATAAATTAGAAAAATAATACTACTTTAGACACTCAAGTAATCTTCATAAAAATATCTAGTCTGTTTGTGCTAAAATTTCTTTTTAAGTTTTAATGTTATACTGCAACTGTAATGAGTTGCAGCATTCACTAAGGAAATGTAAATGAAAATCAAGGAAAATTTTTTTTTGTTTTTCCATTTTGATTTTTTTTTTTCAGAATTAATCTTTTAGATTGAACTTAAAAAAAGTTAGAAAGAAGCAAACAATGCTAACAATAATGGGAAAAGGGAATCAAACATTATAAAGGTGCTAATCTCAATGCATGAATATTCATTTGGGTTTTCAGACACAATTAACACATACAGCTTACAATGAAGCCACATGAGGTGGTTTAACATTACAGATTCATACAGGCAGCAAGCAAGTTGTGTATGTAGCTAGACATAGTGGCAGCAACTTACAGGCAATCACTAGTTCATGTCAACTGGATCATTAAAATTTTAAAAGCTGCCAAACAGTTTCTAATTCATCCAAAAATATTTTATATAAATTTTACTGTAAGTTTAGGAAGCCGCCAATAAATGTACTTTATGTCAAGCCATCAGCAAGTAAAAGCCAATCGTTGTCTATAAATGACTAGCACACATTTAATCAAAAGATTAAAAATAATACCATAATTAAAAAAAAAAATAATTAATTGAACATTTTGGTATGATATATTATGGAATATAGACAAAATCAGGAAGATGTAACGATAATACTTATTAAGGTTTTGAAAGATTAAAAAAAAAACATATCTATTCTATTATGAGATAGTTTCATAGGTTATGTATTACCTTACAAATTCAGATAATTTCCTACATTTTTTTGTTATAAAGAAATAAAATCTGAATTTTATCAATAACTAAAATGAGGCTAAAAGAATGTAAAAAATCTCTCATAAAAAAAATATTTGATTGAACATTTAAATTGCCAGCAGTGTTAAGGAAGTTTATAAGAGTCCATTTTTTATTTTAAATCAGCGGCCAGAGCACACTACAAGGAGTTTGTCGAAAGCCTAGTCTCTCTAACATTCCTCATTTCTATCAACCTCTGACAAGCACTAGGACTTAGAATTTTTTGGATAAGTATCCAAGAAATCTACTGAAAGACCACACAAAAATGGAATAATAATATTTGTGCTATCAAAAAATGTGATCTAGTTTGATAGAATGATATGTTAAATACATTGTACACATATATATTTACCTATACAGAATCATTAAAATTGACTGCTGATTATTTTTTAAACATTGCATAAGAACTATTATACATTGAAAAAATACATCGGAGTAAGATTAGAAATGTCTTTTTGCATTTTACCTAAAAATGTTCATATATGTTAGAAATATTCTTAAAGAATTTATAGCAGTTAATGTGTTATAACATATATTAAATTTATCCCATTTTTTTTTACTAACTTTTTTTAAAACTCTATAACTTGCAGAACTTATAGTGAATCTGCAGTAAGTAATTAATAATTTTTTCAGCCACAAACTTTACACCTCTGTTATTAAATAATAACTTAGTTCATTTCTGCTAAAAACTTTCCATAGCTAAATAAATGTACAAACTTTTTAAAAATCAATTGTTAAAGTTGAACCATGCCTAACACAGAGTTTCATAAAGTACGCCAATCTATCCAGAGGTCCAACCTTTTTAAAAGGTTGATACATTTTCAAACCATCAATGAAACAATGAGATAAAAAAAAGTCCAATATGTAAATAATTCTTCAAGTACGTAGTAGCCCTCAGAAAAGCTAACTGGAAATAATTGGATAAAAGACAAAGCTTTTTTTTTTAACACTAAAGATTAAAAAATCCCCACATATAGTTATCAATGATATTATACTTTGAATAATTAGAGTAGATAGGGATGTGTATGAATATAAATCATAAGGTTCAACATGACAGAACTGAAAAAAGCAAAATCACATTTAGATACAAATCATTGAATCCTACTCATAAAATTGGGCTGTAGATTGAATCTTAAGATATGAATAAATTTTTCCATAGCTTCCCAACATACACGTAGTAAGCGACGCAAAACTGAAATTTGAAGAATTTGATGCATATGCCACTATTTCAGTATTATTAAAGCAAAAAGAGATGGCTCAAGTTTTTTAACACATAAAGTGTTGATAACATTTGTGGTGTTATTGTTCAGTGTGCCTTAAAATTTCTTAACATCCGTCAAAGACTGATAAAATGTTTTCTTTATATGCAGATGAACACAGTGTTAAAAAGACTAGGAATATTGAAAATAAACAGGTGTTGTTTCATTTCTCAAAATGCTCTAGTAAAGATCTTTTTACACTGTATCAAATGTGTGTACATTACTTAACAAAACACAGGAAATAAACAATTATCCAATGATTAAAATAGACAATTAAAAGAGTGTATTAAAGGAAATCTTTCAAACAAAAAAAAAAAAAAAATTACAATCTTGGAAAGATAAAAAAACTTGAATTAAGATAGAACAGAACTTTACAGTATTAAAAAACTGACAATTACAAATATCACATTCATTAACAATTGTTGTTTGAATGCTTTCTGGTTATAAAATTTAAATTTGTATATATCTAACCTGACTAAAAAAAGTTAAAGTTAAAAAAAAAAACATAATATTTCATTACAACTAATACATGTACAATGTTTAAAGAAGTTTGCAAATGCTTATACTTAAAATGCCTGGGGTGGATTGGTCAAAGTTTAAGTCAACAAAGAAAAATTTGATGATCAAATTTCATTTTATTATAGGATTTATAGATTATAAAACCAAAGGTTAAAAAAAAATTGTAAGAACAACCAGCAGTCACACTTTAATGAGTATTTGTATCACAGAGCCACCTACTTTTACTAAGAGTAAACTGCATGTAGTAAAGAAAAGCATCATGCAAATAGTAGTTGATCACTGAAATATTTTTTCTTCAAAATATATTTCTATAATTTAAACATGGAAATGTCATTGTTTTTTATATGTACAAAATACGCGTTATTTTTTGGTTGATTTAGCTCTCAAGATATTATGAATAAAAATATTAAAGATACTAATTACATTCATCATCTAAAAAAAACAGACTGTTAACTGTTACCCAGTTCTTCAGTTGGTTCTGTTTTATCAATGATGGCCAAAATGTCTTCAAGTCCCAGCCTCACTGCTATATCCCTCTGAGTTTGGCTGAATGCGTCTGGTACATCAGTACGAGCACCACATTTCAAGAGAAATATTGCCACATCTATTTTATTCAGTGTTACAGCCTACATTATACAAAAAGAAAACTCTCTTAACACAATGATAAAATTTAAAAATATAAATTTACTTTTCATCTATTTCTAGTTGGAAATTTTATCATAAAAAACGGAACAAACTAGACACAGATGCAATTTTATTTTTTTAAAATCTCTGCTAAAATGTAAAACAAAGCCCAGAAACGAATAATGCAATAAATGAGAAATTTTGATTAAAAATTGTACTTACAACATGTAAAGGTGTTCTGTCATCATAATCATGCCAGTCAGGGTTCGCCCCAGCTGTAACCCAAGCCTGGACAAGTTTTACATCATTATCAGATGCAGCACTAACAAGTAGAATAAACAAAACATGTAGAACATTACTGACATTGGTTACTAATGCATCTTGATCTAGTTCAAAGCTCAGAAAATACTCATTTACTCTAGATAGAATAACAGGCAAACAAGTCAAAACACAACTTATGAACATTAACATTGATTTTGACATAGCTCATCAGCAGTTTAGCATAATAAACCTCAAAAATGTTATTTCTTAAAATTCAATCCATCTATTATATTTGGTGATTTTAAGTTTGATGACTGTATAAACATTTTCTCAGATAATAGGTTAACTTAATTGAAATCAACGTCATTGAGAAATATGGAACTCGTTTAAATATACATTCTTCACACTTTTTTTTATTAAAATGAGTCTGAAAAAATTAAGCTACCTGAACAGCCACACTTTTCTACGTAAAGATTTTCAAACTCATTTTAATAAACAAAATGTGAAAAATGGTATACTTAAACGAGTTCCATAGTTCTTAATGACGTTGATTTCAATTAAGTTAACCTATTAGCTGAGAAAATGTTTATACAATCATCAAAATTGAGTAAAAATATACACTACCTGCACATTCTGACAGCCACAGCTGTGCTAGTTAATGGCATTGTGGCTCCAGTCTGTACCAAGAGTCTAATGATTTCTAAGTGACAACCTTCCACAGCATCAATCAAGGGGGTCTCTTTTTTATAGTCTTTAATATGCACACTAACACCGTGATTTAATAGGTAATGCACTACGTTGATATGGCCCTGACGACAGGCTACATGTAATGCTGTCCGGCCATCCTGATTCTGGGCTGACAGGTTTCCTCCCTAGAAATATGAGACAATATGTACAATTAAAAGCTGGGAAAAAACACAAGCTTTTTTTTTTAACAGACTACAAAAAAAACTAAGAAGTAAGCAAGGTCAATAAAAGCCAGTATACAGATATAAATGTGAATTTCTGTATGTAAGTATGTTAAGGACTGCAACATTATATTATAAAAAAGAAATATGCTCCTTTACAGATTTGCGTAGTTTCTCTAAGGCGGGTATGTCACAGACTTGAGCAGCAGCATACATCAGACATGGATAAATGGCTTCTTTCACTTTCAGTATTTCCTGCAAGTGTAATCAATACTGCAGAATAATAGTATACACAGGCATGAACGTTATTTATATCATCCTAAATTAAGATGATTTAAAGAATAACAGTACTGGTTAAAAAAAACAAAACAAAAAAAAACAAGCACAACAGACTAAAATTGAGAAAACTAACACATGTAGATTGATAGAAGAATAAAGTAATGGATCAATCATGTTATAGTTCAGATACAACACGACAGGACCTACATCACTAGTACTTAGGCTCATATAACGTGCTACACTTTCGATTAGCTCTGAGTCTGAGACAGATAGTTCTTGACAAACCATGGCAGTCATCTCTCCTCTAAGGTTTCGAGCCAGCATCTAAAGAAATAAGTAAAAAAATAAAAGAAAATTATTGACAGTGACATTTCATGAGAGTATTGTAGGAATTTAACTCACTTTTAATCACTTGTAGTCATGTTCTGATTCTAATTTAATTTAATTTTTTACACTGTTTAAAGGTTTATTATTGAATTATACCTTTTCACCTTTTGTGCCTAATTGCAATTGTGAAAATTTGCTGATTTTTTTAACCATATTTTCTTCTAGCACTTACTGTGCGTTTATGTTCGAGGGTCCAGTTATCTTTTCCCAATACATAGCTAAGTTTCATGAGGGCAGCTTCTGGAGTCATATCTGCTCCCATGATAACACCAATCTCACGAAGAGCCTTTCAAAAATTAAATAAAGAAACAAATAGTAAAGAGAGGAGCTGACTTTGAGAATAACATGTACATTCTGAAATTCTTTTTATTATTTCAAGAAAATCAAGTCTATTTATAATCCGTAAAAATCATTTCCTTCACACAGCAGTAGATAATTCACCTGGCCTGTAGCATATGCTGCACTGACATTACCCTTACTGCACTGAGTAATGTTGAGAATGAGCACCCCCCAATGGCAGGCCTCTTTAAACAAATGAAGTAGGTCAGGTCGGTTGTTGGGAGCATTACCAGCGCCATATGTCTGCAATACAACACCCTGAACTGGAGGTTGTAAAAAAGCACGGACCTTTTCAAAGAATAATAAAAAAAACAAAACAATACAAGTACTCTGAGAAAATTCAAAGTTTTAGCTTAAAACACAAATATTGAAGTATCACTGTATGTTATTTATAAAGATTTCAATAGAGACTATATAACAGCTCTTAAAAATGTCTAACTTTTAAAAAAAATTCAATACTAAGATGTTAAGCACATTTTTTCCTTTTTTTTAATTACACCCATACCTCGCTATATGGCAGCTCTTTAAAGGGCATTTCGCTATAACAGCCCTCTTTAATTAAGGCACGTTTTCGATCTACGGCTTAAAATGTTTTGCTATAACGGCAAAAAAAAACAAACTGTTGTTGTACATGTTACCAAATCCTGCTCAACCTCGATGCACACTTTTTTCTATTTTCTTATTCAGTTCAGTGTGTGCTCATAAAACGGCTGGTTTAGACTTGTTTTTATTACATAAATACATCTGTGAACCATGGAAAGAATTATAATTAAAACAATGAACCTTGTTTGGAAAAAAAATATAGAACGAAATAAGACAAGAAGGCAAGACAGACTAAGTTGAACGATTTTTTTAAACCAGGCCCATCCTTACCAGCGAAAACTGATGATGACAGTGATCTGCAAGTTACCATTTCTTCGTCTTCAGATTAAAGCCATTTAAAAAAAAAATTATACATACACATATTTTATCTAACATGAAGTTATTAATTTTTTTTTATATATTATTGTTGGTTTTTGGAGTCTGTTATTATTTTATGTACAAATGTATGTTCTTGTTATTTATTTTTAATTTAAATGAAACAAAAAGAGAAAATACATTTTGAATGATAAACCATGTTACATACTTTAAAAATTTGGAACCGATCCCATTGAATTAATATGGTGTACTAGAAAATTGATTCCTTATACGGCTTTCTGATTTGCGGCCAAGTTTTGTGGAACGTATCTAGGCCGTAAAGCAAGGTATGGATGTACTCATTGAAAAATTGAAATAAGTTACAGAATCAAAATTAAAACAAGCAATTAAGCCTGTTCATTTTTTTCTAAGTTCTGTTTGTATTTTTGTCTCATTAAAGGAAAAAACTGAGCATTTGTTAACAAATAAATGAGAAAGCACATTTGAAAACTTTTCACTATTAGGTCCCAAACTATATAGAAAATTAGTGGGAAAAATATTCTAAACAGAATTTAGCTAAGTTATTGTATTAAAAAAATTAGTTTGCTGAATTTTTTTTTTTACACTCATGTAAGACATATAAATAATTTGATGAGTTTCTTAATAAATCTTGGTGAAACTACGTGCTGCAGTATTTCGCACCAAATGAATGGGTTATTGAACGTACAAGATGTAGAATGGGGCCATATATATAATATATAACAATAAAGCATGAACTCAAAAAAGTTGAAAAAATCTTTTCAAACGTTAAATAACCCATCTTACTGTTTGAAAAGATATCCCTGGAAATAAACGCAACAGTCCAACATTTGGGCACATGTTTCTAGACACTGAGAACTTTTCTGTTGTTCCTGATCGAAAAACTGATGTGTAATCAACTAGGATTAAAAACATGAAAATATTTTAAATACTTGTATAACATTAAAAAAAAAATTTTAACTGTTAAAAAAGTGTCAAGGTTTATAATGTAATAATGAAGAAAATATTAATATATAAATTAAGAAAATAGATAAAAACAAAAAAAAAAAAATTACGACTCAGATTTTGAAGGTTATTTATTTTAAGGAACATTTCTGTCCATTTCAGAGTATATATGTATAAAAATTTGCAATATGAAAAAAATAATAAATTGTTAAAAGTCCAAAAGATGAATATTCAAAAGATTTCAGAATTATAATGATTAAGGAGGAAAAATGAAAATAAGAACGTGAAGCTTGAAATAGTCTTTGGAAAAATAAAGGAAATCCATTAGAGAGTTGCTAATGAAGGAAAGTTACAAAAGATAAGCAGATAAATGGAATTATTCATGAGTACAAAGAAATAAAAAATAATATAATCTGTCATCTTACATGTTTCTCAAGCCATCTCTTTAAAAATCTATTTTTAAGATAAAAAAACAGCTTTTGCAGTATTCTGCCAATAAAAAATACTCTTTTTTTTTAAAGCTAATGCTTTTATGTTTTGGTGGGGAAAAAGGTCTTGGGCGTCATTTTGGGAGTGGAGGAGGAGGGGGGGTAAGCAAAGAGACAATTACTTTCCTACCATCCTGTAAAGATAGTTGAACCCCAGTCACCTAGACAAGTTTCAAATAAATAACCACTGAGTTGTTAGAGACAGTTAGGAATGAAATGTTGCTTTTACAGCCACATGAAAAGTTAAAACATAAATTTCGTTGTTAATCTTGCAAAAAATAGTCTAAACTCTATTATTCGTTCATTATAAAACCCCTTCACAAGCATATGATTAAAATAAACCTATACATGTGTTGGTGAAAAACTTTTTTTTGCATATTTTTACTTTAAGTAAGTAAATAAAATATTTAATAAAAGGATAATAATATTCAAATTCTCACTGACTGCGCTTGTCTTAACTTGCCACTGTTTCAAGATGTTTTTAATGAAAACCGCGAAAACTCAAAGAAACCCATCAAAAACCTGCCAGATAAGTAAAATTGAAAAATGTCAAAATTTACTTCCATTTTAAATTGTATGCACTATACAATGTGTTTATATAACAAAAGAAAAAGATTAAAAAAAAAACAACATGAAAAACCCACCAAAACCACCTGAAAAAGCGTAGGAAAAATTATCATTTATAATTGTAGTAAAACGTTCAAAACGAACTGTTTTTTTTTTTTCGAAATTGTTGTTCTTAACCAGCATTGTTTGTGACACGTTCGTAGCACAAGGAACAATATGCTTGAAAAGATCCCATTCGACTGAATTCATTTAATGAAAACTATTTAAAAAAATACCATTTAGTGTCCCTCAAAAAGTTGTATACATATGTTTGATCTGCATACTACTTTTAGCATGATTACTGAGAGAGATAGCTGTTTATTTACAATTTAAATTGAGATATCAAATGTTCTTATACTATTGTTCTATGGGTTAGATTCCTAAACAGTGACAAGTAAACGTCTATATTACTGAACTAAATCTTTTCTTAGACCAAATCCACATCCATGATTGCTACTGACATTATCAATTGACATTTTTTCAGTGTATGGATTACTTAAACATATGTAACTAAGTTTGAAAAAAAAACAACATAAAAGCAAAAAAAAATATATGGATGTTGGATGAAGTGTTTATTGGAATTACACTTCATATTAATTGTCCTTTAGCTTGTCAGCTTTAAAATAAGCGTAACAAAATTCTTTTAATTGTTTATAAAAATATGTGCGCTGGTAAAATGTGCAATGTTCTTCTGGATGTTCCTACCCAAAAAATATTTTTTCACTGAAAAATGGATCACTGATAAACAGTTCTTCTCCTACCTTTAATGTCAATCTCTAAAGTAACTAATGGCGGCATATTTGGTGAAGTGAATGCAGAGAAACTTTGTGAGTCAGACTTGATGCATCGATTGCCCCTGAACACTTTTTCGTTGAAGCAAATCATAACCTGCAGAGTACATATAACCAATTTAGCATATATATAGGTGATGTTTTTTGATTTTGCTAAAACAAGGCTTTAAAATAATAAATTTAGGGTTTTCATCTTTTGATTAAAAATTTATAATTCTAATGATTTTTATACTTTTTCTTAAAATATACACTATTTATCAAGTATTGCAAAAATTATATAAAATTTAATGATTTTTGCAAAAATAACACATACATTAAAATCATACAATTTTTTTATCACACTTTTATGCTTAAATCTTATTAAAATAACACAAATGAATTCTAGTTTACTTTGTTATGATACAAAACTTCAGCAGCTATATTGGAATGAAGTACTCTCATTTGTGATTTATGTCAAAAAAAGTTCCCTTTCTTGTTGAATGTTTTCCTTTTCATGGAAAGCATAACCAATTTATAATTTTTAAAAAGTCACCTCTGGTATGGAGTAATTGCCAGCTATGATAAGAGATGACAAAAAATTGTCACGCCCATCACTTCTTGTTTCATAAATTGGAATCTAGAGAGAAGAAAAGATATTTCTAATTTTTTTATGGCTTTTAAATTTGTAATTAATAGGTATTCAAAATACTATGCTATTCAGTTATCTTAGCTTTGTAAGAACTAAGCATTTTAAGAAACAAATATGATTATAAAATATAAATCAAAGTCCTTAAACATTTATCAAAATTAATTTAAAAAGACTTTAAAAGACTAATTATATACCTGAGCACCAGTTAAAATAATAGGCTTTCCAAGATTTTCACACATAAATGATAAAGCAGAAGCTGTATATGCCATTGTATCAGTTCCATGAAGTATAACAAATCCATCATAATCTTGATAATTATCCTTTTTAAGAAATAATGCAGATACAAATCACATTTCTAAATAATAACTAGTTTACTGCTTCAGAAAACAGTGTGTTATTTTTACACTTAGAACACACGAAGGTAACTAAAAGAAACTCTTGGGTTTACTCTAAGATTACCTGTATACAATCAGCTATTTTGATCCATTCTGAGAAAGACATGTTAGAAGAATCCAGTAAAGGATCAAACTCAATCACATGATATATCAGATACTTGTCTCCTTTACCAGTTGATCTGCAAATGTGTAGATAAGTTTAATAAGAAATAATTTTACATTAGCTAGCTATTGAATTTTAAAATTCATTAACATAAGATATATAACAAACCAAGAAATTTTTTTTAGAGGTAGTGTACTTTTTTTTCACCCATTTTTTAAATACTGTCAAGTCATATGCTGTGCTATCTATTTAATTATAACACTTATGTATAAAAGAAATATACCAGCTCAAGAAAAATACTTTATAAGTAATCTAAATTAATATCTAGGCCTTTTTTTTTAAATGCTGTCTGATGTACACAGACTTGAGGATCTTTATATAACTATTTGTATTTTAAAAGTAAACTAAAGCCCAATTTTTTTAAATATACAAAATAACTGAAACACTTACTGTAAAACTAAAAAGAATTCAGCCTGTTCTGGTGTTAGAACTGAAGCAGCTTCACGACTATGAAAAATGGGCATTGTACGCAGCTTTTCTATCATGCAGTTAGCTTTTGGTTCATAAGCTAGAAATACAATGTTAATAATTATCATACATTATTTTATTAATAAATCATATGCAACACTGTATGAATAGAAATTTAATAAACATCGTAAAAAAATCTAATTTAAAAAGTTCATTCAACAACTTGCCTCCATGCTGATTAACCATTCCAATTGTGCCACCAGTGTAAATTACCAATACTTTGACCAGATCTGGGCACTTTGAAGACTGGGATAGTTGTTTTAATAATACTGGATTAGATGAGCCTGCAGTGGCCATGCTGCTACAATAGTGCTTAGCTTATCACAAGTTACAAGTCAGTCATGTAAGTCCTAGAAATCTTACCATTTATCTCAAGTTTTAATACCTGTAAAAGCATTTTTCAAAAATAATTATATATTTTATGTACAAATGTATGTTCTTGTTATGTATTTTATATAATATATATATATATATATATATATATATATATATATATATATATATATATATATGGTAAAAAAATTAATATTAATAAAAATAGTTATTTATAACTTGTTACTTTGTTAGTGTTAGTTATAGATAAAAATTAATTAATGTATTAATTAAACCATTTAGTCACGAGAACTCTGAAACCAACCATAAATTTGTTGTCATTTAATTTTAAGTTTATTATCAATTGACATAGAGTTAGAAGAGCTGACGAAACACACTCTTTACATTGAAACCCCAAATATCGGGAGGAGGGCATGAGGAGGGTAAGGTCTTCAAAAATACATATTATATGAATAAATACGTACTGAGATTCGACTTTTTAGGTAGATAAGTAAAAATTAATCAAGGATGAATCAATCTTACTGATTTTTGCACAAAAGACGGGATAGTTTCTCTTCGTTTTAGTACTCCGGAACATGCTTACATTTTCACGATTATGCAGCCGATGAAATATTAGTTAGCTTTGAAATGTAGACTGTACTTTTGTGTTTGTGTATAATTTTAATTGATGGAGCAAACGATGCGATACTGAAAGATGATCGTGTATAAATCGCATCAAAAACTATATAATCAATTCGCCTTATATGTTGCTCGTCAATTAATAAATACAAATCGGCAAGGCTATTATTTATTTTTTAAAAGATAGCATGTTGTGGCTTTGACTGTTTATTCCAAGTGGGGACCGTGGATTATGACTTATATACATTAGACATAGTCTCCTGACAGCGCCATACTATGTAAAGTATTTTGTTTAATTGACCTACTTTTAAAAAAAAACCCTCACAGCTCAAAAACAAGACAACGAAAAAGATATAGAAAATAAAAGGCGTCATTAAATTGTATAAAGGTTTAAATATTTTTCACTTTTACTTTGCAGATTAACGCACTTTTGTATTTAGTATAGTAGTAATTATGTACTTAATGATTCTTGATCTAATATTTATATATTTAAACTTTGTCGCCACCTAGCTAAAACTCGGCGGTAGATGGCGGGCTCACTTTCAGAACCAGGCGGACTTCTGACGATCTCTAAGTTATGGGTTATTTCCTATACGTTGCTAATAATTTTATATTACATTATGAAAACAAATGCATCTTTATTTCCGATACATTTCATGTATTCAATTAAGATTTCCCTAAGATTCAAAGTAATCTTTACTTTCATTGTATGTTTTCTAACAATTCTTAGAGCTCATTTTCTATAAGAATGATTTTGTTGACATCAAAAAATCTTCACCCCCCCTCCGTCATGCCAACAACTGTCAAACTTGTTCAGATTTCAGATCCCTAACCCTAAGCTATTGTCAGGCTATTGACGTAATTAATGGTTGTGCCCTACATGGTTATGGAGGCAGCCCCGTAGCCAAAGGGGGGGGGGCACTGTGGGCGTGCCCCCCGCTATGTGTGGAGTGCCCCCCCCCCCGCTTAAAAAAGAAGAAAAAGAGGAAAAAATAAAGAAACAGTAAAGGTGCCCCCTGCTTACTTTGACCTGGCTACGGGCCTGTATGGAGGCCCCGCACTAGAAAGTAATTACCGTACTATCGCAATTGAAATTTCATTTTTAGGCTTTCGTGGATATGACGCCATGGTGTACCAATTCCATATTTATAGATTACGTCTTTATATCTTTCTTGCTTACGGCCAATGATCATTGTATTTTGCTCCAGTAGGCCTACTTTGCTATTTTGAAAAATTAGTTTCAGTGGTTTCTTGTCCCTGTTTATTGGCGGTTGACTAAATCTTTCTGCACCAAGAGACTACTAAATAAAAAGTGTTGCGTCCTGGAGAATCTAAGTGGGATATCGCGTACTGATTCACCAGGTCTACTCCAATGTTAATAACAAGTTGTTTTTTTTTTTTTGGATAATGGTCCGCATTGTTTTTGACCTGGCAAGTTCGTAACACAAGAACCAATACACTGAAAAATTTACCATTTGACAGAAAAGACCCTTGGTGGACGCCTTATGTGCTTAATCTATATTCTATAACAGGGGTCGGCAACCTGCGGCTCGCGAGCCGCATGCGGCTCTTTGATGTCAAGTTGCGGCTCTTTCGATGTCAAATTGCGCCTAATCAAATATCATAATATTGAAACAACAATTTTAGTGGCTCTTTAAAAAATTGAGAAAAATGTAAAACTTTTGGCCCTTCCGTCTCAAAAGGTTGCCGGCCCCTGTTCTATAAGAATGATTTTGAGTGATCTAAACCTGAATGTTGATTTGAATCATCCTCGTTGTCGTCGGTTTCAAAATCATTATACTTTTTCCCAATGTTATTTATTTAATTACCCACTATAGAACATATTTTGCACCAAATATTATTTTATTTCTTACTAATTTATCTTACCATGTAGAAACATAATTATATTAATTATCATTTTTTAAAATCTATTCAATGATAAAAATGTCTCACTTATGGAATCATACCATTCGAATCATTTGAATCGTCAACTTTGTTAAACTTTTTTTTTTTGACGTCCAAAGCTGGTGAAATGATGTGACCTTATTTGAAATGGCACCCTTCCCTTTGATAAAGTTAGGATATCTTGCTATTAGGCAAATAAGCAAACCAATTGCGAATGCTATCAAAAGAAGAGCCAAAAATAGTCCATTTTTCAGGAAATATATATGTATGCCCCCAGCTCAGTGTAAGTCTGTAATAAATTATCATTTATATGACTAAATCTTAGACTTAATTGTTGATATTGTGTTGTTATACACCATAGCATAGTCATTAAGCCTGATACGATTGATTATAGTTAGACTTGGACCTACACACTACAATATAATAAAGCATAATTACAACAAAACTATAAAGAACAATAATACATTAGAACTTACTAATTAGTAAGTTCTAAACCTAGCTTACTCATTACTCAGACAGTCTAACTCTAAGAGTAAGACTTAGTTACTTAGTAAGTTCTAAGTAATTTGTAAATAATAAATCATTTATTAGTCATGTTTGTTGTTTAAGACATCAAAATTATTAAAATGATTAATGAACAAACAACTTGAATCAGAGTAAACTGATATATAACCATTGCCATTGGAATTTATAAAACGCAATGGCTACTGTTCCAAGGAACGGGACTCCATATTATTTTTTTCCGGGGTCCAACTATAGATGCCTCTAGATGGACTTGATTTTTTTGCGGCTGTAGATGTGCGCATGCGCGATAGCCTGACTCCGAATTTTTTTTTTGGGGTCCGGCTCTAGATATTGCTCCTAACCCTATCCCAAACCCCCTAAACCTAACCCTATTCCTAACCCTAGCCCCGAAAACAAAAAAAAATATGCAATAATAAGCAGTCCGTCTGCCGCGCATGCGCATCTATAGCTGGACCCCGAAAAAAAATAACACGGAGTCCCGTTCCTTGGAACCGTAGCCACTTCCTTTATAAAAATATAAACAATCTCAATCTAAGTATCTAACTTGAAAGTTTAGTCTTAGATATCACCCATTTGTGAATAATTATTTTATTAGTATAAAATATCTCGTTCTAACTTAATAAATTAAAAAGGTTTTGTCCTAATTAGTTTGGAAATTGAAATACATGTATATATATATATTTATTTCTATATGTATATATATATATATATAAGCTATTTTAAAAAAAAGACATAGAAATTTTATATAACTTTTTTTTATTTCTGCAAAATTTACGAGCGTTTCATTTTTAATAATTTTTTTGAATTAAAATGTTCTAATACCCCAAGAAATGTGCCTTAGTCGGAGTAATCCAACCCATTTTCCTTTTAAACTTAATTGTTTATGCCACAACTTTGACAGCTGGGCTACACAACTTAAATCATATATGACATATTAAAAATGGGAAATGTTAGAAAAATTAAAAAAAAAAATACAAAAAATTGTTTTTCAACAGAAAAATCTTACTTCCTAATTACCTGCCTTGTACAAAAATAGATAGCGTCAATGTTTATTTCCTCTTAAAAATTGGTGTATAATTTTTTTTTTATTTTAGAAGCCAGCCTAGACTAATGACAATACCTAGTTTAATGCTGTAGTTTTTTAATTATTGAGTCTCCTTATGATTATTTGTAATCATAAGTATTTATGGTAATTATTTATACAATTTTTGCCCATGGCTGAGTGATGTAGGTGCTCAACTCTCGACCTGAGAGTTCAGGGTTCGAGCCTAGGTGAGAACCATGTAAACTATTCCAGGTGGGATTGGGTGTTAAGTCTCGCAAGTCCATTCAACTTTAAATGGATACTGATTTTAATTGGGGAAGTGAAGGTGTCTGGATGTTGTGCTAACACACAATCCTTAAATATGCTGAGGTTATAGAAACAGATAATTCTACCCTTCATCTGCCCCAACGGCCTGTTAGGGCTAAAGGAATGTTACTTACTTATAAATTAGTTATTGATTATACTTAGACTAGAGATAAGTATGCCCAATATCTTATCTTCCATTGGCTGCATTGGAAGATGATGATTTTTGGGCCACTAATTTGTCTTATTAATACATTTAATAATTAGATTGAATACAAAAATAACATAAACAGTGTTGTTTAAATATTTAAGTACTAAACTGTCAAAATAATTAGTTCATGAAACTATTTTTTATGTTTTAATAGTAAAAAACATTGAATAAATGTCTGATATCATTTTTGAGACACTAATACAAATATCATAGTCTAAATTGACTCAAAATGATGTGACCTAAGCAAAAAGCAATGTTCTGTGGGTTCTCAAGAAATGAATCATTAAATATTAAAGTCAATGTAAAAGACAAGTAATTAAGATAGGAATAGTGTTTGATATTATTTTTTAGAAATGAATGCAAATGACATAATGTGGTGATTATTTTTTAGATATAAATGCAAGTTTTATAGTCTAAATGGCATGGTGGGTTCTCAAGATATTAATCATCAAATATTTTAATTTTAGTTTTATTATTGGCATGTTTCTTTCTTGTAATTAACTGCTATTAATAGATAATTTTCATCAAGAGTAATGACTATGGCAGGGCTCATATTTCATGACAAAATCACATGTAGGCTAGTCATTTAAAGGATCTACTTTTACCTCTTACAACCAAAATAACCGGGAGGAGGGTTTACTCATTTTTATAGTTGCATGAAAAACATCTTTGATATTTGATTTTTACTAAGTATTAACATGTAAATGTCAAAATTATGCCTTTTTTTTTCCTGCACATTTCTAGTCTAAAATATTAAAGTAAATATTTGTAAAAATATTTGTCAGAAAAAAATCATGTTATTGATAAAAATGGTATTATTTTATTAAGTTTTACAATGGTCTCATTATAGTAAAGTTGTTTTTTTTTCTGCAGTTTATCATTGGTGTGAGGTGAACATTCAACTCCGATTGATGGGCTTAGGGAAAAATAAAAATTTTCAAAGAATGCCTGACAAAGACGCCATTGAACTTGGTGGTGAGATGCTAGGTGAATTCATTGTGTTTGGACTGGCATGTCTTGTTGTTATTGCTGAATATCAGAGAGGTTCTAGAAAAGAAGCAGCCAAAGAAGAAAAAGCCAGACAGGAAATGGAGTCAATACACAAAAAACTTGAAACACTATTTAGTATAACAGATGTTCAGGAACTTCAAATCAGAGACTTACAAAAAAGTATAGATAATCTAGCTGTTGAAAAAGAAAAATCCAGTGGTTTAAAAAAAAGACTTCTAGGATAGCAATGATTAAACATTTTATTTATAAATTGAGAGACTGTGTGGTGGGGAGTTATTCTAAGCTGTTAGAGCAGAAATGCATACAATAAATTTTTCAAAATTGTTTATTGCGCTGTGGTCACATGGTTTTAATATTTGAAATATAAATATTTATTTTATCTTTATGCCCATTAGAGTAAGGAGAAAATTTAAAAATAAAAAAAAATACATATACTGCTTTTTATAAGAAAATTTTGAATTTTTATTAATTTTTTTTTCATTTCTATATCTGTCAATAGCATTTTTATCATGTGCTAATTTTGAAGAAACATGCGTTGCCCCAAGGAACCCCTTCCCTTATTTCGTATATGATATTCACCATGCTGTTTTTGCCACTGGGCAAGATAACCTGTATGAAATAGTAAAATTGGGTGATATCAGAAGAAAAAATTATATTAAAATAGATATAAATTGGTTGTATATAATTTTTATGAACCCATCCCTCCTGAAAATAAAGTGAGACCTTTATCTCTGATAAAATTTGTACAAAGTAGCATTAACAATTTCTAGCAAATTTTCGCTTATTTTTCATTCAGTAAATATAGGCCTACATATTCGTTTAGTAAATATGTAATTTTAAATACATACATTTTCAGATCAAATTAAAATTAAATTTGTACAAGTATGTTCCTAATAATAATAACAAAAAATCTTTTTAAAATCACTTTTTTTAAATGAAGAAATTGTATATAGGGCCTTAATTGAAAAAAGTCAAGTGTTGAAAAAAACAGCTGTTTATTCTGTTTTAAATTACCACTGCCTATCCCATTTGATTTAAATTTGCCAGTAGACTCCACTGATTAGCAGGAAAACAGTTGAAGGTATGACAGGTGTTAATACATTCAAGTAATTTCTTTTTAAGCATATACATGTACATTTACTGGTATGTATTATAAAAAAAAATGATTAAAAATAAACATTTAATAAGTGTAAAAAGTGTTAGTTAATGGCAATCTTGATACTTGCATACTTTTCTGAAAAACATGTATATTACAATGCTGCCTTATTAAATTACTCTTAATATTTAATTCTTTGACTTATTCATATTAATGAAATTTAATTAATCAGCCTTTGTCTTGAAAAACTCTTTATTTGGATATTTTCTGCTTGGGATTCTTTTACTACAAAAAAAACAACCAGTTTAGAATGCTGCAGAATGCAATACATGTAATTTTATTTCATACAGTAATTGGATTTACATCAAATCAATACATCTAGTATTGCTAACTATTCAGTACAAAAAACTGATTTAGTTAGATTTTGTTATACCGGTAATTTATTTATAGACATGAGGGCTCTTTATGTCATTTACCATGTGATGGTTTTTTTTAAAGTTGTACTTTTTTTTATTGTGCCTCCTTGATTGTAAATTGCACATATAAGCAACATAAATTTATAATTTTGTGTTTGGTTTTCTTAATACTTACATTTGAAGACAAGCAATTTTATTTTTACTCTTTCAAATATAGCTGTGATCATCATCCAAAGATTTTATTAAATCTGATATGTCATCTAAAAGACTTTTTTTTTTTCTGAGCTATATTTGAAACTGGCCAAATTTTGGTTTGTAGGTCATGTTATTAAAGTTATTATCATTGAAAAATATTAGATAAATTACTTGTTTTATAATATAAAAATAAAAAAAAGAAGCTTGTTGACATTTAGAAAAGATAGTTGCATTGCCAAAACTTTTATATGGGTTATCTCTGGCACCTTGTTAATTGATCACTTGGGGACGTTATAATAATCATAAATGAAAAGTTTTATACTTAAGATTGTTCTTGGTATTGTACTTTAAGATATGTTGACTCTGATTCTTATATTAAGTTTTCCATGTGTGTCCTTCCACTTTCTTACTGTCTCATGTGCTGCAATGGTAATGGAGACAAAAGTCTTCCAATTTATACATGTAAAAATGAAACAGAAGTAAATGACAGCTTGCACCATGCCAGTTGGCACTTAACAGCACAAAGTTACCCACATTTTTATTAGTACACACTGTCACACTAAATGAATATGTACTATAATGCACTAGTAATTGATTTGACACTGCTACAGTATTGTTTTTTTTGTTTGTAAAAAACATATTACCTTAAAAAATAAAAATTCAACCCAAGGCCTAATATTCCAATATTATCTTTGTACTTAACATTTGTTTATGTTTGACCCAATTTTTTTTCAGACTGATAAGGAGTTACTTATTCTCAGAATAGATTTGCTGGTATTAGAATGAAGTTGTTGGTTGAAGAGATATCCCAGATGTTTGTTGTGTATCTAAAGTATAATGGCAGTTGACTGATTGTTTAATAATTTTGTAAGTTTGTAAATACGTTAGTTTCCCAAACAACAAATCAAGAAAATATGTGTGCATAGAATAAACATGTCACTATTTAAGAGGAAAAATAAATATATAGGTCACTTGGCCATTATGCATTTGTAAATATTATGGTATTGATGCTTCCTGAATGACATAGCTTGTATTGTTACTTTTATGTAGAATGTTAGATGAAAGATCTACATTTTAAACTTGTTTGATGAGGAAAACAACCCCAGTGTCTGGTTTTCTATTATTAACATAAAAAAAAAAAAAAAAGGGCATGGACAACTGATGTGCTCGGGTTGTCACTCTCCTCCACCCTTTGCCATGGCCCTGATCCCTTTTAACTTGATTCAGTAATTAAAATTTTAAAAAATATGAAATTTGCAGTTCCACAAAACATTTTAACTAAAGTTTCAGTGCCATATAGACCTTTTATTGCTGTTTTGTTGTGGGCTGCCATCTGCTAATCTTGAGCCCCAGGCAAAAACTAAAATAAATTCACACACCGAATTCTAATTAATACAGCTACTGTACTTACAGGGGATACAAACGTGTTGGAGTTGGACCACGGACAGTGATTGTACTTCCCTTTCGGCAGTCCTGCTAGTTGACATGAATCCAAGCGATCCAATCTCTTGTAAATGAACCACCACGGTTTTTAGTATTGCTTAGCTGTATTTTAGCCACTGTCTACCTGTCTATTCATGAAGCAAATTCTATGTTTTATATTGGGAAGAAATAGAATACAGAGATATTGTAATGGGAAACTATTACATCTCTATTAGAAGAGGATTAGGGTGGAATTATTCCATTCTAAAAAAAAAAAAAAAACACCAGACATAAACTGATAAAAGTTTTTTCAGGCAGAAAGTTATACCGTAATGAGATATTAAAAGATTATTAACATATGCATATTATCTTACAAAGCCTGAATTTCCATGGCTGAGTAAAGTAGCCAAGTAACTTACTTAAAATTCTAGTACTACACTACATACGAGCAATTTAAGAAGACTGGCCTCTGAAAAAAAGGGAGGGGGGCGTAAAAACCCACAAGTTTCCTACTTATGATACGGTATCCGGTAAAACTTTGATCTCTCATCCCTATGTGAGTGACCCATCTTTAAAGCAACCGAGCCCTTTTTTACCATGCCCACTTCGCTTCCCCACTTAAACCTTTAATCACTTTGATTAGATCACATATTAGCACAATTTGCACTAAGTCCTAAAAAAAAGTATCACAACGTAAAAGATATATTTTTTGGCAGTCAAAACTTTATGCTTTTTTTAACAATTTATGTATTATTTAATTTATTTCAACGTTCTTTATTACCATTTTTAGCTATTTAACTTAAGGGGAAGGCCTATACACCGAGCTGTATATTTAATGTTCATTATAGAGCTTAGTGGGCCTATACAACTATATCAGTATATGTTTGTAAGTGAAATACGGGTTCATATCAATTTCCCGGACATTTAACAGCTAACTAAAATTTAGTGCCAATCGGATATTGCTCTTAGAAAATTGGGAAAGAGTGAAGAGGGAATTATTATTACACATGTACATGTACTAGTAAGTATATCGATGGTTCTGATATAGAAACGTAGACAAGGATATTGGGATATTTGAAGAGTTGGCAATATTGTCGTCTCTAAATAAGGTGTTCCGGTTCCGTATCTTGTAGATGCTGACGTTTTTTTCTAAATACAAAATAACCGCTTATAGTTGTTTACATTTACTTATCGTCTGGAAACATTATTTTTTTAAATGTCGGACGAAGTATTGGCTATTGTGAATAACATTATCACTGCTATAGACAGTGAACGAACTGATGTCATTTGTTCTGTTATATCAGAATTAAAAAAAAGTATGTTTAGACTAATGATTAACGCAGGATCAGATCTTGTCTCACTCTTTGACTTAGTACACTTAGTATCATGGCTTAATCTTAATATAGTACTTATGTTTTGAGCTTAATTATTTAAATAATGGAATGCATAATGATAATAGCTCAATACAATATTAATAACTATAACTACTAAACTAGTCAACAAACTCTTTTAGTCTAGTGTAGTCTTTACTTTCCCAAACGCAAACAACAAACCTATTTGTTGACATCTCATCTGTATCTATAGTCTGTTGACACTATTGATTTGTATTATAAAAAAACTAGATTTTTTTTTTTACTAAATACAAGTTATTAATGTAATTCTGAACAGTATTCTTTAAAATTAATGGGTGACATCAAAGACAACATCATAGCCTATAGGACCTTTGATAGGTGGAGATAAACTTTTACATGTCAATACTGCCAGATCTGTCACAGCAATCTTGGCTTTGATCCCCTGACAATCTCCATGTAAATTAGGCAGCACCTTTAAGATGAAAAATCAGCTCAGCCGATGGGTTGAATAATTTAGGGTGCAAGAAAATTCAAATATTAGATATTCATATTCATCTATAGAAAATGCTAAACAGGCAATACAGAAATCTATTTTGTAATTCAAGGTGTTATAAAATTTCGGCTCGATATAACACCTGATCAAGATATACTGTCTTAATCAAGTACTAAGATTTCAAATGCTTGACTTTTTACTTTGGAAGACCACTTTAGGACAGATTGTAAATAGGCTGACTGTAACCTAAAGTTTAGGCTTATGTTTTCAAATGTCTTAGTCGTTATTAAACAATTTTTTTTTACATTAGAGTGATAAGTTTAATACTTCTTTCTTGTTAGACACACACAACCCAGACCTTTTAGCAAAGGTTTTAAATGGACTCCATACTGAATGTGGGTCTGTCTTGCACTATGCCACAAAAGTAAGTGCAAAGTGAGTTATCTGAAAATGTGCTGAAATGTTTTATTGCATACATTTTTACAATTATAATATTTTACATATGTTTTGAGCCTTAATTGGTTTGATTTCTGTTTATCTTTCAATAAATATAACTGACAGAATACATTTCTTAACTTAGATTAGACTTAACTGTTTTAGTTTGACATTTGGGAAAATGCTACAGAATGTCAACAACCTTGTACATCAACTAGCTGACCAAAGAATTTTATGTCAATAACATTATTTTTGGACCATTTAATACGAGTTTGCATCCTCATTTGTTCAAGCAGAAATGGGAAAGCAAAAATTCCATGTTTTTACAAATAAAATCTATTTTGAAATGTAAATAACTAGACTGGTAATTAATTATGTACCAGATACTAAGTGTCTTATGTGTCATAACTGATGATTATTGATTGAAAGCAAAAAGTTGTTAAATTAGAAAAAAAAATTAGATTTATAAAACATTTAAATAGAATCTTGGGATTGTAATAAAAGTAATTAACATATTGGATATTTTATTTTAAAACACTACACGATTAGATTCAGAATAATTTTTATATATTTTGAATTATGTAATTTTGAATTGTAGATTATATTTTGTGAAATTTAATAAATTGTATTGAATGTATCAAAATTAAAAGCTTTGTTCTTTTATTTTAAATTAGCAAGGTAAAGTAGACAAGGTGAGAGCTCTGCTGGCTGGTGGAGCAGATCCTGGTACACAGAATGTTCAAGGACAAGTTCCACTAGACTTTGCTTCCTCTCAGATACGCACTGTTTACAATGAGGAACTGCTGAAAGCAACTGCTCTGTCAAAGTAAGCCTTAATAATATTTTTGTTATTTAATCATTTATGATGGGGATGAAATCTTATAACAGCAGGATATTAGTTTAACCCATCTTTAGTTAAACATTAATATAGAAAATTAAAAAAAAAACGGCCATAAATAATTATACTTTAAAACTTTAATAAGAAAAAAAGTGATAGGATAAAATCATATATTTCTCTAGTAAAGTAAAGTTCCCTTATCGGGCCATCGGGGCAGATGAGGTGTAGAATTCATCTGTTTCTATAACCTCGGCATATGAAGAGATTGTGTGGTTAGCACAACACCCAGCCGCCTTTACTTCCCCAACTTAAGTCAGGTACCCATTTAAAGCTGGGTGGACTTGTGGGATGACTTTGCACCAAATTTCACCTGTAAAAATTCCATGGGTCTCACGAGGATCGAACCCAGGACTCTCAGGATATAATATGAATTCATTTATCCATTTGTTAAAATACTTCATCATCTGTAAACCCGATCTAAACTTTTTTTGTTCAATTCTTCATCAGTGATAATGCTGAGACATTATTATTTGGCTATCACAGAATTAGCATGCTATCAAAATTAATATATGTAATATTCATAGCTAATTACTGTTGAGATTATTTTTAATATTACTGACATATCATATTTAATGTATTCTAGTTTGGGGAGGGTGTGCCAGCTTCTGGCTGCTGGAGTTGATATAAACTTAACAGACAGTCCTGAGATGCTGAATACTCCTCTGCACTGGGCAGTTTGTCATGGAAATAGGGATATTGTGCAGTGCTTATGTGGTATATTTTTACGGTTTAAAATTTTATCAATATTTTTTTTAAGTACAGCCAGTCACCATTTATTTTTAATTATTGACAATGTTAATCAACAACATAATAACATATTGAAATATATCATAGTTTCTGTCAATTTTGAAGTATGTAAATAGTGCTAGCCCCTGTGTTTGAAAAAAAAAACTTCACTCATTTTAAATATAAAAAGAAATATTTTTTTTTAATACAGCTAGGGGAGCTGAATTAAATACTTATAACGCAAGAGGCCTTACACCTCTTCACGAAGCTGTCAAAAGAGGAGATGCTGGTATTTTGGAAGAGTTACTCAACTATGGTGCCAATGCTGATTTACAAGTTACTTTAGGGTAAGATTATTGCTTAATATTTAAAATTTGTGTCAACCCAAAAGTAGTGTTTTGAATCTTTTCCTCACATGAATATACATGTACATGTATAATGAATTTCATGTAGATTTCTTTATTGTAAAATTAGTTGGCTGATTTAAAATTAATAACATTTAATGAAACTTCAACACTGCAGTCAGCTTAAATTAATTGTATCCTTGTTTTCATTAAGAGAAAATGTTGGGCAGACAGCCATGGATATGGCTGCTGGCAAAGAATCACTTCTGCAAGTTTTGAGGGCACCACGTCACTTTTTAGAACCTGTTGGAAAAATAAATCACAACTATGGTACATGCATGATTAAATTTGAACTAGATATTATTGTGGTGAATTTAGTTAGTTTATTGATACAAAGTAATGAATAAAGATCCTCATATATCTGTGTTAATAGTAAAAAGCAAAAGCCAGTTAAGTAGTGTGGATTATTTTGAGCAAGTATTTCACTTTAATGCAACTGAAAATATTATGTTGTGTTTCTCATAATGTTCCAGTTTAAGATACCCATTACCTTCTAATCACTTGGTTAGATAAAAGCTGTTAATATTTAATAATGTCATAATTTTAATAGACATAACTTAACATTTTACTGCCCATTTCAATACATAGGTAAATATAAAATGATAAAAGTAAATACTGTAATAACTCTCCGTTAGTTTTATCAAATACAAAAACATTCATAAAAATAACATTTTCACAAATCTATTTAAATATTATTGGTCTCAATTCTGTCCTTCCGTCTGCCTGCTTTAGATCAAAAGTAAGAAAAAGAATAGAATCACGACTACTGTTTCCTGTTTAAAATATTAATCATGGCTTCTCGTCCGCATTTCAATTTGGTAAATGTTTTAAAAAATCTACACTTTGAAAAAGTTTCTGTGGTTTTAAATATGAGAAGTAAAAGTCTAAAATATTAAAAAGTAAAAATAAAGTATTATCATTAAAATTATTGTTTTTTTCTATACAAATTAAGTTCTCAGCTATCATATCATTTAATTTTCAAATTAAATACTGCTAGATTAATTTTTTAAATTACAAAATAAGTTACCAAGATGTACACTAAGTACATGTGCAAAATAAACAAGTAATCTTTAATATGATTAAATAAAAACATCATATCATAAGTGCGATCTGGTGGCTTTATGGTTAAGCTACTTGCTTTCCATGCTGTCTGCTCAGGTTCAAATCTCTTTCGCATATTTTTTAAAAACATTTTTTAACTAAAATAATTTACCCTTGAGGTTGTAAGAAGAAGAAAAAATAACTACTTAGTTTTTCAATTTCCTTCCTAAAAAAAAATATGCCTCAAACTTGAACTATTGTCGGTGCAAAAGATATTGCAGGGTACAGCTATGATCTGAAGAGCTCTGTCTTTTTATTATTCATTTATATATTTATTTGTTTATTTATGATGCCATCTTCACCAGCAACATATATTAGTAAAACAACCAACAGCTTTTTAAACTGGTTTTTGTAAAATATAGAAGATTTAATTAAGATTGTAAGCATTACAGATAAGCTAATCAACTATCTTGTATTTCTTTATTTAAAGATAGTAAAGTGAATTTGGCAAGATTTGACAGTATGACTTCAACAGACAGTGTTATCACAAATGGTCTTGATGTTGATGATGATTTGCAATCACCTAAACTAACTTTGCCACCACATCAGGTTGGCCTTTTGTTTCTTACTAAAAATGAAAAAAAAAAATGATAACTTTAGTTTGATCAATTAATTTTTTCTGGTAGTATTTTTGAAAACAGGGTGTTTTATTATTTTGACTCATTAAATATTTTTATGAAGCAAACATTTTTTTAATAATAAGAAAGTAGAAAGTGAATGTGAAGTTTTAAGAATAATAAACTTCAAACTTGTTTAGCAGTCATTTTTATTTTATGGTAATAAAATTTTCACCATGAAAAAACCAACTTTAAATTATGCTAATTATAATAATAATTGTGCTTCATTATTAACATTTATAATTCCTTTTCAAGGAAACCAAATCAAAATTTGAGTCAAAATCAAATTTTGAGTCTAAATCAAATTTTGAGACAACTTGTCCCCTGCCTGTTGTTGTTGATGAAAAGTTAAACCTTCTATGGCCTCATGTTCAGAGTTTCAAGCTGGGAGGAGGAAAACCTTTTGTCATTAGCCATGTTCTTCCTATATTTGTTAAACCTGGTCCACAAGGAGGTCAGATATTTACATTCTTCATTACTTTTGTTTTAATCTATTTGGTCACATTTGTGCATTTTGTGTAGGCTGTTTGTTTTGTGTTTGGGCTATCTGGGATTAGAAAGAGGAAGGGGTGGTAGGACGGATAAGGAGGAGTGTTTTAAAAATAGTGCTTTTGAACGTTAACTTAGATCCAATTTTGTCAGTTCCACTAATAGAAAAATTAAGGTTTTACATCCATTATTTAAGATTTTGATTTCTTTTTTCAAATAAACACTAATTTTCAGATTATCTCTTCACAACTAGTTTGTATTTACAATGTCCTTTTTGTATTATAGAAAGCAATTATGGTAGAATTTTTATCTGAATAACTTTCTACTTAAAATTAAACTTTTAAATAAATATTATAAAAAATTTATTTTATTTCTCTGTTAGCTGCCACTGCCTCAGATATTGCATTCCTTTGGAATCTTCGACGTCATTTATTTGAAGATCTGGATTTAGAGCTTTCACTGAATCTTTTAACACCACTGTCACTTTTTGAGTCTCCTCATGTAATTTGTCATGTAAACAAACATCTAACTGATCACCTCGGATCATACAAGCTTACAATTACTCCTAAGCAGGTAAGTTATGTCATCACTTTTTTTTTTATTCAAAACTATAAAACACTGTTAATCATGTTTGATAAGAAGAAATGACATCAACTGGAGGTAGTCCGATAAATCTTCTTTTTTTTTAGCTACATTTACAAAATTTTTACAATTTACAAAATATAAACAATAAGAGGGGGTTTACATAAATGCTCAGTTGGACAATAAAATCGGCCAACGTTAGTTCCCTGGCTAGCTTAATCATTATCATCAAAATACATTAATAATTGGGGGACGGGTGTTCAAGTGGTGTAGAGCGCTCGACTGTCGACCAGAGGGTCCCGGGTTTGAATCTCAGTGAGAACCTTGGAACTTTTTCAGGTCCTGGTGAAAGTCCCCAAGTCCACCCAGCTTTAAATGGGTACCTGACTTTAAGTTGGGGGAGTAAAGGCGGCTGGGCGTTGTGCTAACCACACAATCCCTTCATATGCAGAGGTTACTGAAACAGATGAATTCTACACTTCATCTGCCCCGATAAGCCCTTTGGGGCTTAAGGGAACTTTACCACTTTTACATTATTAACCAAAATAAATATCAAAGTATTTATTTGGAAATACGAAGCAAAAGATTAAAAGAATGCATTAATTTTTTTTCTAAACTCTTAAATGTACCATCATTGGAAAGCTTATAGAAAGATCTATCAAACTAAGTGTGTTAGGCTTTTACAATATTTTTTTGAAACTTTCATCGAACTACCTGTAAACTGGGGCACATTATTTACTAATTGAATAAATGTATTCAGTAATAATATAAAGCTTTCTGTAGATTAATTCAGTCAAAGATAATCAATGATATAAAGCAGTTGCAGATTTAGTTGCCAGAATTTTTCGGCCAAGAATATGTAAAAGAATAAGTAGAATCATACACTTGTATGTTGTAAAGTATTTCTTATTAAGTAAATTCAAATGTTGCAATTTGGCTACAATTATTCTAACATATTTTGTCCGTTGTCATCTAATGATAATAACATCACCGAAAAATGTCAAAGATGATTGCTTATTTCAAAAGTTAAATATATATTTTCTTCTCCAAATATTATCCTCATTAATGATGCATATTTTAATCACATGCTGCGAATAATTAAACAAGCAAAAATTAAGCCTGTAAAAACAGGACCTTTTAGATCATTTTCATATATAAATAGAGAGGGAAGTAAGTCATGCTTAATAACTGTTACAAAAATAAATAATGATTACGCCCCTTTGTTTAGCTTATAATCTATATATAATATATAAGCCCCTTAGGAACCCTGAAGCCCGGCCCTGAGAGGTCATATCGTGAAATGGACTTTTGATGTACACATGGCAGGCCAAGACCTACAAAATGATATATACATCATGGGTCTAGGACTTATGGTTGCTGAGATATAGGGCGCTCCTTTGTTAATATAGCTTATATAGTAAAAAACGGTACTTAATAAGCCCCCTTTTTCGGCCCTCAGAGGTCAGATCGCAAAATCGACTTTTGATGCACACATGGCAGGCCAAGACCTACAAAATGATATATACATCATGGGTCTAGGACTTATGGTTGCTGAGATATAGGGCGCTCCTTTGTTAATATAGCTTATATAGTAAAAAACGGTACTTAATAAGCCCCCTTTTTCGGCCCTCAGAGGTCAGATCGCAAAATGGACTTTTGATGCACACATGGCAGGCCAAGACCTACAAAATGATATATACATCATGAGTCTAGGACTTGTGGTTGTTGAGATCTAGGGTGATGACGGATAGATAGACAGAGAGACAGACAAAACGGGGACAATAGAGCATTTTTTTTTTAAAATGCTCTAAAAAGTACATGACTGCTAAAAAAAAAAATACACACTAGGTATCAGACTTCATTTGATAAAATGTTCCCATTGACCTGCCTCCAACAAATTAATTTTTGTGTCCACCACTGACACTAATGACCTTTTTTGTAGCATTTTCATCATCAGCTTATTCATTTGTTTCTGAGTTGAGTGATATTTTTATAAAAGCATGCATGTTAGTATAAAAAAAACAACAAAGAAAAGACATCAGTAAATGAATTAAAAAAAAAATTTTTAAAAATGTCTATTCACTTGATTTTTAAAAATTTATTTCTAGATAAAGCTGATATGTGGTGATCTAGAAAGTTTAAACCATGCCATTTCAACTGTCGTTCAGTTGCTGTCATTATATAAAGGAGAGCATGCTATTTCCATTCCAACATTACTTGTAAGTGACAGTAATATGTTTTTTTAATCTTGTTGTTAATTTCACTTAAGTTTATAGGTGCAAAGAAAAGTTAATAACTTAATCTTTGTTTTTTTTTTAACCAGATAGGTGACTGGCCCAATTTACCCCATCGAGGTGTGTTGATTGATATTTCACAAGGCAGGATACCAGCAGTGGTAAGTTAAACATCTTGAGCTTTTTGCCCTTTTTAAAAAAAAAAAAAAAAAAAGAAATAAAATATACTTTACTATTTCAAATTCCCTTTGCTATTGTTTTATGATTAATTGATGTGTCTAATTGTAATAGTAAGCCAGTTTAATATTTTCCCTGACTGGTTATTTTATTTTTTTAATTTTTTACTTATGATATCTAAATATTAGCGAAAGAAAATTCGCACTGCTTTTTAACTTTTTGAATGCATTTACAGTTTTAACTTCTCCAAATACATGTATTATACTCAAAAATCTCTAGACATAATTTTAATTAGATTTAATATAAGTAAACCTGTAATAATTTGATTATCAAAAATATTTTTTTTAGGAAAGCTTGGAAGAATACCTTGATATTCTGTCATTATTAAAGATTAATCAGGTCAGTATTACTCCTCTCTCTTGTAAATTGAAATTAGCCATATACATGTACATAAAATTTATAAATTTCTCTAATTTTTTTACTCTATATCCAAATCAAAAATTGTGCTACAGTATAATCGTTAGCAGTCTCATTGTTCTAGCACGAGACATTTTTTCATCCATCAGTAAATTATTTTTTAATATACATGTATTTGTTGATTTTTTTTTTTCAGATTTACATGTATGGTCGTTTTCATTCCAATCTCCCACCTCAGTGGCAGTGTCCCTATTCGCGGAGGTAATACCATTGAACCTGTATGCATTTATTTATTCCAAGCTAATAAATTTTTGAAAACTATGCATATTATGTGGTTTAATTCATTTATAATTATGTTCATTACAAGTACAAAATGTTATTTTCAGCAAAAAGTAATTTTTAGTTTTGCTTATCCTGACAAAATAAATTACATGTATTTGTATATTGTGGTGCATTTTCTTTTAGCTTAACTCAATCCTGAAAATCGTTTTTTTTTTACTCACCATTATATATACATTTATAATTTTTAATGTACATTTTTTAACAGTGAAGTTCTTCATCTGTCAGAGTTTTGTCAAAAGAGACGAATGCAGTTAATTCCAGTTATTGAGGCTGGACCACGAGTCCAATTTGAAGATCTAGCTAAACTTTATTCTGTTTTTCAAGACTTTTTAGCATGTTTTGGAAATACTGAGTGGGTTTAATTTTTCTTTTTGATAAAATGCTTTTGTTATTTGTCTTTTAAAGCAGTAGTTACATGTATTTATTTTTATAGGTTATAAATATTCTGTTTTTTAATTATTTACTAATCTTTATAACATAAAATTTAGTCATTTATTTATCATTTGGTTATGATCTTGTTTTATAAATAGTATTTAAGTTTTTAAATAGTATTTAAGTTTTAATGATTTTAAAGAAAATTAAACATAGCCATACCATTACTACTATTACTTTTTTTTTTCTCATTTGCTATTTCTTGAAGTATTTGATGTTTCACAAATAAACATGTGCTGTATCAAAGAATCTGAATGCCAAATTATGTCTATTTAAAAAAAAAAAGCTCTGGCACACTATGTGTATTGCACAAAAACCGTGATTCAGTGCCTCGTAACTCGCAGCATGCCCCAAACAAAACAAAACAAAATTGAGTTTCACTGGCATTTTCTCATTTCGTCACCTAGCACTCCATCTTAAATATTGCTTTTCAGCTTTGTAAGTGTTGGTCCCAGACTGAGCAGCTTTTTGCTGGATCAAACAGAAGAGAATTTAGCTGTAGATGATTTCTTGCGCTACTTGCCTATCTCGTCACATCAAACTTTACAGCTGTGCTCATATCCACTTCATGAACTGACAACAAACCTACTGCAACAGTTGCCACCAAATGTTATCTTTCAGGAGTATGCGATTAAGGTAAACATGAGAAATAGGTTTTTTATTTCTGAATTATTTTTTTTTGCTAGTTCTGCTTATGAAAGCCCTGGAACAAAGTATTTGCCAATGGCTAGAACAGTGCAGATAAATTAATTGTAAGGTTTTTTTGAGGTGTAATACATACAAGCTATGTGATTGCATGCGATGGACCTTGTACACTTTTATTTGAAAATGTTTTTTATTGTTTCTGGAACGTTGAAAAAAATAATGTTTAGGCTAACATAATTGTTTCTATTTTATCATACTTTTAGGCTGACCATGACTATCATAAACTTTGCACCCCTCTGTCAGAGCTAGGGTGAGTTTATAAAAATATTATCAGCATTAAATACTATTTTAAAAGATAAATTGTTTTATATATATCTATCTATTCTAGATGTATATCTAACAAACTACATGTAATTACATTTTTTTATTTATCAAACATATATGTGTAAATAGATATATATATATATACATGTATATATATATCTTAATTTTATTGCAGAATTAACTACATTGTTTGTCCAGGCACAGCAGCATGGAACAGGTAAATTGATTTTAAAAAAAAACATGTATACCACTTTATAAATATAAAAATACAATGGAATTAAAAAGTCTTTTTATTGCTACATTTTATACACTTAACTATATCTTTCTTTAACACAATTAGTTTGGCAGGTTGTCCTGAGGCAGCCATTGGGAATATTTCCTCTGCAGCTCTCAAGAGTGAAGGAACTTTGGGAATGGTTGTATGTGATTGGACTGGCAAAGGTCATCTTAATCATCATCCATTCTCATGGCCTGGCATCCTTACTTCAGCTGGTTTATCCTGGAACATGACAATTAAAAAAGTAATGGACTGAGTTGAATAGCTAGTTTAGTTTCAGTTTGAAAGTGATTCTAAAATGTTAATCCCAAGAACGTCTTTTTTTTTTTTAAATTTCAGGATGCAATAGAGCTTTTGTTACCAGCATTATTAAATCAACACGTGTTCCGAGACAGAGGAGGTGCTTTAGGAAACATAGTGATGGAGTTGGGCAAGGCTGAGACATATGCTGTGAGACGGTCTCGAAACCAAGGAGGTGAGAATAAAACCTTAAAAAAAAAAATGCCTCATTGCTAGATGCTGTAAACTTTCATTTTACAAATTCTAAAGTGATATACCTGTGTATTTACTATTCTCTCAGCCCATGACAATACAGATTTGCCTGAAGAGCAAGGTTCGATTCTATATAGATTCCTGACCCACCCTGATGGAGTCCCTCTTGAAAACCTTTCCTCTGATGCCCTCCAGGTATGAAAACAAAGCACTGTAATTTTCATAGGTATAGTTTTTTAGCTCTTTGTTTATTATCAATACTTTAAAGAAAGAGGGTGATTTTTTTAAAAGTAATTGCAGCTGTTTCATCTAACTTTTTTGTAAATTGAGAATACAGTGAGGCAAATTTACGAATGAAATTCATGTTTCATTAGATGACTTTATCTGACTTCCCTCATTCCTAAATATTTTATGATTTTTTCGCCATTTTTTTTGGTTCTGCTTTGTTTATCTGTTCCCATTCACTTAATAATGTTGGATAAAAATGTGACAATTTTATGTATGGCAGTATGTTACAAAACTGGTCAGAAAATGCCAGTTAAGTTTACAAAGTGCTGACTCTCAATGTATCTTTGGTGATGTCATCAAGACAGAAATCCAGCTGACAACAGAGCTCATGCTTCTGGCTTGCAAGTGAGTTAATAATAAAAAGAAATCTTGAAATTTTAACATTTACAACCAATATCAGCCTATTGTGATGAAAGTCCTTAGGGACACTGTTATGAGGGAGTTCATATCTTCGTTAGGCATATGGATTACTTAGAAGATGACTTTAGAACATACAGAATCTATTCAAAACAACCCATTAACTTTATTACTTTAAAGTAAAAGTTGATCTAGCTTGAAAGTCATCTTTTTATAATGCAATGAATATTATATACAAACTAGTATGATGAATAAACAAAACACTCAAATAACAAATAAACACAAACATTTTAAATTTATAAATATTTCCTCAGTTATTTTATGGGGTTAATGTTTTTAACAATTTTTTATAGAGCTGCTGCTCGATAAAAAAAATTTGATCGAAATTAACGCATAATTAAAATTTTTATCGCAAATTAACACACATATTAATGTATACAGTAATATATTCATTTGTTGTCAAACAAGTTTGACAGTATATTCTGTCATAACATTAGCATAATAAACAAGTCAGTTTAATTTACTAAAGATTTATCATTAATTGTAACATATCTATTAATCATTAGCATATATGTCTATTGAATTAGATATTCAGACCAGTTCATTGACATGTATCAATTAAGTCAAGTGATGTGAGTTCTTTTTTAAAATCAACAACAATGCCAAACAGGTGTTTTTTCCAAAGTTTAGGTTCCAAACTCATCCCTGTCACTTTTCGCCCCCACGTAAGTCTTGCTTACCCTACAATGCACTACTGTACCCACCCATCCACTTTTTATCCCAACAAGAAAAGACATGGCATGTCTATCTCATATATGCCTTTTCCTTCATAAAATAATAGTATAGTCAGAAAGTAGTCACTCTCTTAACGCATTTTTTCTTGATTTTTATCCCTCTTCCTCACCCGATCCCAATTTTGACACACTTTGCAGCCTCTCTCCCCATAACCCTCACTATTTGTATCATTCAGGGTAAGGAACTAGAATTAAGAAATGACAATCCTATTGTTTCAAGGTTATATAGCTTCTATGATTTTATGTTAGCGTGACAGTTCCTGCATTAAGGTATTTTTTTCTCCATTTAAAAAAAAAAATCTTTTTTTTTTATCTATTTCTGATTTTTTTTTCCTGATTTTTTTCCTTTAACTCTGATAACAGCATTTGGGTAAAAATTAATGCATTTAGGTGTTTGTGTTAAAAAATGTAATCACATAGCTTTTTTTTTAACACATTAATCACCCATTCATTGCAATCAGCAGCCCTACATTTTCTTTAATGACTGTCTTATGAGGAAGTGATTTGCTAAATAGAGGTGCAACATATGTTTGCATTCAAAATTCAATTATAATTTGTTTATTAAATAAACCTTAGAAGAAAAAAAAACTTATATATTTTGCACTTTTTTTTATACTTCTTCAGAATAGGTAAAGCTCTTGTTTTGTCAGGCCGTAAACCAGACAGTCAAGCTGGCTTTAGTGTGGTCAATTTTGGGATTAGTAATTTGACTGTAACAACAAGAACAGATCTGGCTAATAAGTAAGTAATTGCCAGACTATGGCAATTATTGCTTCATAAATATTAGCTTGCTAAGCTGTTAATTTAAAACTGCTGTCTTTTACTCTGCCGTCATTAGCAAAAAGGTACTTATTTTACATTTTTTGGTGGAAATGAGACTTAAGGGTACACTTAGTATGTTATTATAGTATTCTATCATACTACTAAGCAAGAAACCCGTAAGTGGACTCCATGTAGCCAAATTTAAAGTCTTGTAAGTGCATTATTGTAGAGGAATCAGAATGAAAAGGGACATGCTCAAACAGTCTTGTTACCAATTCTCACACAAGCGATAATTATTTCAACAGAGTCATAACCCTTCACTTCTATTTTATTTCTGCATTGGTTATTGCGCTTATTTTGAGAGATCCCTTGCTATTCGGAAATATCAGTCTGTCTAAAAAATAAACTTTCTTACTATGTTCACTGTAAAAATATTTTTTTCTGGTTCTAAGCTTTTACTGGTGCATATATTCATTTTTACTGTCCATGGTGAACTCCAAAGAGATCAGAGCTTGGGTAATTAGCTTGAAATATTTTGAGGTTGATCATACTTTAATGTCATCAGACAGCTTTCACCATTTTGTTGAATTGTCACTAAAAACATGATTTTTCTGATCAGGACACATGTTGGAGAAACAAAAAAAAAATCAATTGTCACAGTGAAATCCATGGCAGTTTCTGATTTCAAAGATTCAATAGACAACTCATTGATGTGTAAAATTTAGATTTATAAAAAATGAGCAGTATTCTATAATCAGTTAATTGTAGTATTTGATAAATGATACAACATGTCTGCAAAGGTCTCTAATGAATATGTTGTTGAGGTATTCTCTGAATAGAGATGCCAAGTCTATACTAAGCAAAAAAGGTTATATCTTTATTTTTTGTGTGTGATATGTAAGGTTATAACTGCATTTAAGTCTTTTTTTTTTTACACTTGGTTGTAATATGTGACTTGAACAAACTTTTGAATATGATATAATAATCATTGACTTCTGTAATGGTGTTAAAATATTTAAACTTGAAAAACGTTTTTCATGCTATACTCAAAATGTACCCAGATGCAAAGTACTTTCTTTATTATGAGAGCAGCACTGCTAATTCACTGTAAAGTAAAAGTTAAGTTCCCTTAGCCCAAACGGGCCATCGGGGCAGATGAAGTGTAGAATTCATCTGTTTTTTTAACCTCGGCATATGAAGGGATTGTGTGATTAGCACAATGCCCAGCCGCCATTACTTCCCCAACTTAAGTCAGGTACCCATTTAAAGCTGGGTGGACTTGTGGGACGACTTTGAAACAAACTTCAACTGGAAAAATTCCCATGGCGCTCGCCGAGGATCGAATCTAGGACTCTCAGGTCGACAGTCGAGTATCTAAACCACTCGGCCATCCGTCCCACAATTCACTGTACAGAAATAAAGACTAATACATTTTCTTTTTGATTTTTCAACCTGAATTATCAAACCTAAATTTTTTTTAAGCAGTATTTCATTAAAAATATAATTCACCAATAATAAAGTTTGATATAAAAAACCTGTTTAAATTTGTAAGGAAAATCAAGAATTATTTCAACAAGGCCATGAACAAAAGTTTCAATAGCTGTTTACTGGATTTTTTCTAATGATTTAATGGCATGTCATGGGCTGAATAGTAAATATTTATGCTAATAAGTCTTTAATGTAGTCAATGAAATATTTCTTTCTTTCTGTTTTATATACACAAACTGAATTTTTCTGTACAGATTACTTGAGCTAATGAAACAGTTTAAAGAAGTGTGGTCCCAACATTCTAACCCCAGCATTGGACTAGAGGAATCTGTAGAGAGGCTCAGAAGCTTATTTAAAGTATTACTGCCAGATTCCCCACTCTCTGAACATTTAAATATGGAGTCTAACCACTGATAGAAATCATGAATACTTCACATTTACTAAGGCCAGTTTAAAAGACTAGAATGGAACATTATACATGGATTAATTCCTTATTGAGACTGAAACATATCTTATGAATTGTAAAACTTTTCTTGGCCATACCAAATTTTGATTGTTAATTTTGGAATTTCATGTTCATTGCTTGTGTCATTATCTGTTACCACTTGTTTGTCTCACAAACATTTTCTAAATAAATATATATATTTTATATCAGATTATTAATAAGAAAATTTGGTAGTTTGAATATTTATTTTATGTACACGCAAAAGCCTTAGTATTCTCATAATCAAATTGCAGCATTAGGTTAAGAACATTAAATATCAGTATGTGAACAACTATTTCACTTAAATCTATATCATTAAATTATTTATTTAAATGTATATTTTTTACACATGAATTAGTTTTTTTTTACAGTCTGTTATTTTTATACACACATTAGAACACCAGATTGCTTTCCTTTGATGATTTTAGCATCTTGATTTTCTGAAATGGTTCTATAAATGTAATACACTTATAATGCTTAATATTCAATAAAACTTTTAGCTTCTTTTGAAATGGAAGCAGTTGGATTGAATTTTTTAATTTCATTCTTACTATATTTACATGTAAATGTATAAACTGTACATGCATTTATAAAATGCTTTACTCTTAATATTCTTTAATTTTTAACTGTGCAATTTTGTTCTTTTTTTTAAAAAGATTATTTTATTTATTTCAATATATTTTATGCATATTGAATTGTGCTACACGGATGGCTAACTAAATAAAAAAAATAATAAATAAAATGAAACAAGTTTTTGTTTTCTAGGGAAATTATATCAAATCTAATATTACACAGCAAAAATCCAAGAGTATTTAGTTATAAGATTTTTTTAAAGTTAAGTTATCCTTTAGTTTTAAAATGAATCTTATTAAAATTTATAACACGAATGTGAAAATAAATTATTATTTCCAATGAATAACCGAAAAAATTCTTCAACCCTTTTGTTACATATTGATATTTTCTTTGCTAAATTTTAAGGTTAAATGGAATGGAAGGCCATATTTGTAGAATGTTAAGTATGTCTCTATTTCTCCTAAAAAATGTATTAGAGACGTCAAACATTCAGAAAAATTTACTAGATTGAAAATGTTATAAAAAGGAGAAAAATTTCTTATAGGCATTGCCTTTAAGTTTTACTTTCACAAACTTTGTGTAGCCTGGTTTAAATTCATGTATTGCATGTCAAAATTATATAAATTTGTAATAAATCACTTAAAATTGTTTTAATCATATGAAAAAAGAAAACAATGACATAAAAGTGTTACAAATATAAGAAACATGAAATATATGTACTATAAGTATTAGCATTTTAAGAATGTTTTCATTCTTTGGTAGAATTACATTCAAAACATCATCCCCCTTTTTTGTTATACTTGCCATTTTTGTTTCTTGTATCTCACTGCATTATTTTAATTAATTTATTTTTCAATTTATTGCTGTTAGTAATGGTGTAATATAAAGATGTATACATGTATATATCTATCTATATATTATTTTTTTTCTTCAAGAATCATTTATTTCACTTAGTGGGATATCTTACAAGACAGGGACTTTTTAGATGGTAAATAATTATGGTATAATTTATTTGTTATAGGTCTTATGGACACTTGCCTTATGAGTTTCATGCATAATTGACTATGAATATTTGCCCTAAAAACCAATGTGTTCCCTGGGGACCATAATGCTGTAAAGATGGCTCCTTTATAGTATGGACACATTTTAAGTAGTCAAAATACATGTCAAATGTTTGTGCTGACATCAATTTTTTCTTCTTTAAAATTAACTTACTTATATGAAACTAACACAGTATCAGTAATATACGCACATTTTTACTGATAAATTTCAAAATATAGATACATTCTTATAGATAGATGACTTATTTGACAAACCTTTGATTCTTGTGTGATAATTAAAAAAAAAAATATTTTTTTTATATCTAAATTTTATGATTTTGAGTTTGTTGTATGATCATAATTGTTACCAAAACTGAAACTCATCTGTTTTGAATTTTATATATTATTTTTCAATGCAATTCCAGCAAATAAGCTTTTTTTTAGACACAAAAAAATATTGTACTATTTTATTTCTGTTATGGGTCCTAATTACAGTAGAAAGTTTGTAAAAGAAGTTTGTCTTTCATTTTACTCCTGTTAAGATCTGTTGATAAAAAAAAATCTAATTTTGTTTCATTTATTTTTGTTTGTCCAACAATATGAATGTTTTTTTTGTTACTTGCAATGCAATTTTATTTATTATAGTTATGCATATATAATTAATAATACAGCAATAATATGGCTATTGTAATGTTAAATGTAGATGGACTAGAAATATCTGGTTTACATCTTGTTGGGCTTTTTACATTTTTGTGTAATTGTAATTACTGTTTTTGATATAAAAAAAACTGGCAAAATTAAAAAGGTTTCTTTTTCAAATACATGTAACTGTTAGTTTCTTTTTTTAATACATGTGCAACTTTAACAGATAATATTGAGCAATATGATATAGCTAAGATTTTTTTAATAAAGGTGCATGCATTAAAAATTAAATGATATTAATATTTATTTCAAATAAAATTTACTGAACATTCTAAGAAAATCAAATATCCAATTATGGCAGTACTAAAAGCTACAAAGTGTTTCATGTTGTTAAAAATTAAATTGATTTAGTCTAATTTATTGCAATGTCAGTTTTTTTTTTCTATAAGTATTAAGAAGTAATACAAGAGAAAATATATTTTAAAAACATCCCATTTTCATAACATGACTGAAATAAAAAAAAGTATTAATGTTTCAATAAAAATGTAAAATCAGGAACAGACTGAGAGGTCCGACATCTAATGTAGTGAGATAATTCCCTTTCATTGCAGGCATCAATGGATAGTAAGGAGCAGTATCAAAATAAATAACACCATTTTTGACAACTGGTATAATTTGATAAAAATTTATTTGAAATTCAAAATTTCAGCCCCATGGACTGGATGAAAAAAAACATAAACCATAATGCATAATTTTTAACACATTTGAATATTTTCATTTATTGATTACAGTGTTTCCAGACATTCTTTTTATCCCAGGTTGTTAAAATAAGCAAATTATACAGCAGTCACAAAAATAAATAAAATTGTAACAAGAAACTCTTCCTAACATGAAACCCATTAAAAAAAATTAGGACCAAGCAGAAATAGTAAATCAAATTAATTTCCAATTGAGATTTTTTTTTCACGCTGAATCACACATTTCAACACAGAAATAAAGAGAAAAAAAAGTCCCCATATTGTACAATATATATAGCAGAAGAACTGTCAGTTTTACTGGAACATGTTACACATTTATTTTGGTCAATTTTATGGTTAACATTTAAGTTAAGCATGTTAAACATATCCCCCAAAAATGTCAAGTATAAATGGTTCAATTGCTTAAAAATGTCATAATTTTAAAATGATCCATATATAAATGTGTAAATCCATGTGCGTAAAAGAAAACTTAAAAGGCTAATTTTAAAAAAATGTTAACTAGCTGATGACTTTAAATGTTTCCAGAATGAAGAAATATGTTAACCAATAAGCTAAAATTGCAGCAGAAAACGAATCAGAAATAAGTCCATAATAAATATTATAAGAAAGAACTGAATCTATGATGAATATGCAGAACACAGCAAATAACCAAGTTTTTTTTTTGGATCAACCCCCAAAATAATTGAAAAAATACTTTTATATAAAAATCTTTCAATTATTGGAAGAGCGAGATAAAAAAAAAACACTTTATAAATAATGTTGCATTTAGAAACAATTTATTACTTTACCCATCAAAAAGTTTAATCTTTTGGACTGAGCATTAACAAAAAATTGGTTTGAGCCTAATATTATCCCAATTATCCCAACAGGAAATTATATCAATTAACTGTTAAATGGGGATAATTATACAGCTTTTGGCCCAAACTGCAATGGCTTTAGCCAGGTACATCATGGACAAATTGTAATTATTAAATTTCATTGAGCTGTACTCTATTTCATTTTTTAAACATCTCTTACAAAATACACTAGTCAACATTTGGTTGACATATACACATGGAATGTTTAAATAAAAACTTTCCTACATTGTCTATAAAACAATTTAAAAAGCAAAAAGTTTTACTAAGAATTCAAAAACTAATTTTTTCAAGCATTTCGTCAGCAAAAAAAATAGAAATTTCTTTGAAGATAAAAAAATACTTCATTATATTTATTGAAATAATGTTGGCATTCTAATGACAATGAAAACAAGTGAAATCACCAGATTGTTTCAGTTTAAAAAATAAAGACCTCAGAAAAAAAAATGAGACAAGAGTCATGATTTCACCAAATATAACTGCTCCGTGTATAAAAACAATATGAAACAAACAAACAGTCTTATTAACATGATATTTGTATTTAAAAGTGATCATTGTGTTTTAAATGACAAAATCTCAAACATGAAGTGTTTGACAACATAAATAAAACAACATTTAATGAGCATGACTTCATAACATAAAAACAAATTATGATAACATATGAAAAATGTTTTTTTAGATATATTATTTATAACCTTAGATATATTATATAACATTTATGTAAAAATATGAGTGGTATGAAATACAAATGTCATGATTGAAGAATGTGAATAAAATAATGGAAAAAAAAAAGCTTAAATATCAGGTTTAATAAAACAACTTATTACGAAACAAAAGAAGAATTAAAAAATTTGTAAAGTAAGCTTATGGGAGAATTCTTAATATAATGTTTTTAAAGATGCCTAAAATTGGTAAGCTAGAGGGCAGAATAACAATAAAATATAAACAGCAGGTAAACATAAAATTTAATGCCGAAAGCATGTAATGTTTTTAAATGTTACACTAGAATAAAATTTTGTGCATATGAATGATATAAAACACTAATAAAAAAAATAGATAAATGATAAAATGTAAAAAGCATAGAATATTAAGACTTATGTTTTCAGAAAATTAACAGACAACAAGAATAATAGTGACCTTAGAATTTAATATACTTTGCTAATTTTACCTCTAAAACCAGGAAATGAACATAAAATAGAAACAAATCGTTGGATAGAAAAATGAAACCGAAGAAAGTAACTAATGAAACTGAAGAAAGTAACTGGGCAGAAAGGACGGTGATGAAATCAAACAAAGAGATTTAGCTATATATATATATACACATGTATATCACAAACTTAAGATTTCCTTTTTGATATTAATTTATTAAGTAAAAAAAAAATACATTTATTAACATCATCCGATTACTTTTTCCATGGGTATATTTCATTGACTTCCCATATCTGTGACTCGTTCTGTGGGTCACAAGTCTGGAGGTGAAGTCTGTCATCTTTACTGGTACCAACACACTTGTCAAGGCTTTTGTGTTTTATTTGTCCCAGGTCCTGCATTTTAAATTAATACAAGTTGGATAAAAATCATCCAAGAGAAACCATATAAGACAAATTCAAAAAAATATATAATGTCTTTGATAAACATCTGATGGCTGAATATTAAAAGAGCATCAATCAGAATTTTGAACTTTTCAAAAAATTTCCCAAAAATAGATTAATATAACTTAAAAAAAAAAACATGAAAAATTCATTCCACAAACCAAATTATACTCCCAGGGGCCTTCAGGTTGAATATCACAGTAATGAATATGGAGTGTGTCACGGTTCTCATCAACAATACATCGTTCTCCTAATCCAAGCTGACCTTTTGCATTGATACGGAACAACTGATAGAGATAATGCAACAGAATTAAATGCCAGATACTTCAATTTTGTTTCACAACAATGAATATAACACATTAAATTAAGGAAATAAAAAAAAGATGCAATCATTAGAAGAAAAAAAAATTTGCTGTAAATTTTCATTAAACTTATGAGAGTATTTTTTAAAACTAAAATTTCATAAATTTTATTCAATATCAAACTAAGAATCATTTCTTCATTTTATTACAGGTTTGTAAAACTGGTGGCTCATGCGCGGCCTGAACAAAGGATATAAAACTAGACTGAATATCATTTCATTCTTTTAAACTCTGGTTTATTGCATATTATTTTTGTTTTTCAGATTCCATATCATATTAAACATTCTTGTTTCTAAAAAGTTAATTAACTTGTTTACAGGACCAGTGGCACTGAAATAGGGATCACTAGGCAGTGGAACAAGGATAGGGATTACTAGGCAGTGGAACAAGGATAGGGATCACTAGGCAGTTGAACAAGGAGGGGGCATAAGTGGCCCCAATGGGGAAAAAAGTAAAAAAAAAAACTGCATCAAAGTTATCCTTGTTAGGACGCCACTGTCGCCACTCCCTATAAACAATGGAAGCCTGATATCTCTAACAAACCTCAGTCTTATTACTTGTAAACAATGGAAGCCAGATATTTCTAACAAACCTCAGTCTTATTACTTGTAAACAATGGAAGCCTGATATCTCTAACAAACCGCAGTCTTATTACTTGTAAACAATGGAAGCCTGATATCTCTCACAAACCTAAGTCTTAGTTCAATAATAAAGTGACTGTGTGTGAAATGGGGGAGAAAGAAAGTTAAGAATAATTCGACCTAATTACACATGGACATGGAAACATCACCTTCAAAGTATGATGTAATAAGTCTAGTGAACCAATTTATGTTATATGGTGCAGAAACATGGAGAGATACATGTATATTGTCCAAAAAACTTCAGACATTCCTAAATGCTTGCCTCAGGAGTATTCCAAAGTAAGAAACAAAGATCTATGGGAACTGGCAAATCAAGATCCCCACAGACCTATAAATATCCAGAAGAAAATAGAGATGGATTGGTCACTCAAAAATGGCTCTGCAATCGCCCCTTTGATCCACAAGGAGTTCAAGGAACTAAGTCAAGTCAATCATAGCATTGTTTGCTGCAGTTTAAATTTATTTATTTTTATTAACTATATTTCAATAATATTCATTCATAAATGAGCCTAGCACATAGTAAGTTTTTAAATACAACTAAAAAAATTTCCTTTTGTTAAATACTTCACTTAAGTGTTATGTGTGGCCCTCGAGACAAGATATTGTTTACCCATGCAGCCCTAAGAGGACATGCCTGGTCTATGCATCTTTTTATCTATAAATAGTATAACAATACACATGTACACATACACTAGTTTGTATAAAATAAAATGAAGGAGAAAAAAAAAAATAATCTCTGGCTTGGAAAACAGAAATAATAATTGAGTTAACTGTACTATAACTAAATGTTAACTGATGACATTCTAATTCAAAATTAAATAATTCAGCATTTATTGATGTCTATTTTATTATCATAAAGCAATGTTCTTAAATATATAAATTACACAAAAATTAAAATTATCCGAAAAGTAAGAAATTATATATGAGCTGCTTTCTATTAAAGCCATGCCCTAACAATTCATTAAAAAAAATTGAGTAGAGTTTGAGATTCTAAGATTTTCCACTTTTATAACACTAATGCTCATAAAAAATGTGACAATGTCAGTACAATTTTTAAAACAGAAAACTTAGAATATGTTTTAGAAAATGCAAAAAATAAATAAAACAATATTTGTAGCCATTGTGAAAGGATAAATATTTTTAATTATTTTTCTTTTTCTTTACAGATTTCTGAAAATGTTTTATTTGTAATTAAAAGCAAGCACTAAAATAAAGCATTTAACTACTGGATTAGAAAAATAAACGCGTATGGCCTTAGAACAATGGTAAGAATTTTAGATCAAATTTAAAAGGTTTGCTACCATTTTACCGCATCTAAGGAGCTAAAATGAAATTCTTAGGTTTGGCTCAAGTGGAAGTGACTGACATTCAAGACATAAGCATTCCATAGCGACAATACCTAGAATTTCTGTTCTTACCTGTGCCTAAAGGATCCAACGGAAGGCAGCAAATGCATTTAGGGAATATGAATTAATGGATTAAAAAAACTTAGCTTACATATCATCATAAAGCAGTTACAGACAGAGGTTTACAATTAAGAGGAAACAAAACAAAAAAGCTCAGATCTGCTCAGTTTCTGCATGTGATATCTTTAAGCAGGTCAAATATCTAATCAGGAAAAAAAGCCACAATAGTATCAAAATTAACCACTGAATATAATAGACCTTTATTTAGCCCAAAAGAGTATTAAAACTTCCAAGATGGAGAAAGACTTGCACCAGATGTAACATTATAATGCCACTGAGATAGATTTAAAAAAAGCATTGCTAGACATCAAGAAATTGTATGCCTTTAGAAGTAAAACAAAAAAAAAAAACTAACAACACTTAACTGCCTATTTACTTTTCAAGGTAGATTCAATATACCTAACATCTACACCATGAACAACATGTTTCTTTCCTCATTATTTGTTATATGATCATCATATATTTCAGAAGTGTTTGTGACTGAAATTATTTTCATCCATAAATTCTTCCTGCGCTTCTTCTATAACTCAGTAAAATTAAATGAGATTATTTTGACGGGTTCTGTCTGCAGAATTCTAATCTATTTAGTGAACTAAACAAAAAAGAGCTTATATTTTTCATAAAGCTTAACTAATGAAAACTAATTTAAAACTGTATCTAACAAATTTAAGTAGCGCATTAATTTATATACATGTACCTTATAGAATTATATGTTAAGCCAATGTTACTTATAAAGCTGACAGTCTGCCAGTGAAACAGAAAATTATGCTCATTCTTTTGATAAAAATAAAACATTAGATAGTAAGAAGAAAGAATGCAATCCTTATGTCACTTATACCCCATTTTGTAGTACAATATACTTGTAAGAACCACTTTAACTAAAACTTAGTGATCACAAAAAAAGTTTAGTAAAAACATTTTCTTCTGAGTACATGAAATGTACTATTTAAGCAAGAATAAAAAAAAAATTAATTATAACATATTAATCAAATAATAAACTACATTTATTTCAATGCAAGAATCCTGTTTGATAGAATTAACATTTCTTTTATAATTTTACTCCTAAATAGTAGTATTCTGTTTTTAAACGGTTTCATTTTTATGCATAAGAATTTTTTTTTCTTTGGAACAATCATCAGAAATTCAAATATTTCTTATGAAGAAATCAGCTTTGATATAAAAATGCTTAGGAATGAATTATTCCCATGAACTGAGGTTTGATTATACTTATGACCTTTTATACTAAAAAATGCTGTACTATCAGATTACATTTTCATGCATCATATTTTATCCATTACAAATATAGTGTACTTTTTCTTATAGCAGTAGTGGAAGAGAACAAAGGGCACATGTGTGGACTAGTATTTTCTTTCAGTAATCTTAAACAGTGTTTCCATAATTAATAAAATGTATATCTGGTAGGTGTTTTCTTTTCTGATGATATTATTTCTAAATTAAAACTGATAATACAGTTGTGATGCTATTTCTCCGACAAAACAACAACAAAGTGTTTTTTAAAGAAATGAAAATAAAACAACATAAGTATGTTACACATTTCAAGGTTTGCTATTTGTGTGACTTCTCTACATCAAGAAATGAAAATATACATTTAAAAAGAATGGACGTTTGTTTTCAAAGGCTGCTTATTCAAAAAGTGTACATTTTATTTCATCTGTTGATAATCACACCAGAAACTTTACAATTTGATTAAGAAAAGTCCAGTGAGGTAATTTAAAAAAAAATACCAAAGCAAGAAGATGGAAACAACTTAATTGAATTATAACAGTGAAGCAACAACTTGCAGCAACTAATTCTACACAGTAACAACAAACTATTTTTGTGTTGAACTGAGCCCAGTGCAGAAAAGCAGAACAAAGAATTCTAATAAGCATGATTACCTGATTGCCACCTTGACTATGGCAAAAATAAACTCCAATGGGCCCACCATTAACTTGCTGGTTGTGGGTGTCCCAACACTTCCTATCACCACCTTTATGGCGAATCTAGAGTAATATGAGAACATTTTGAAAAAACATTTCTTTTCATCAAAGGATATAAACACGTAAAAATGGGATAATATCATATATAAATGCATTGATATTTAAGCAGTTCTGTGTGACACCCCCCCCAATAATAAAAAACATTAAATGAACTAACTATTGAACAAAAATAATAATGAACCCTACCCCCCCCATTAATAAAAAAGAATTAAATGAACAAAAATAATAATATATACTTTACCTCTCCCCAAGCAACATTTCGTGGCAAGGGAGGAAATTTATCATATACATCATAAGCTACATTTTCCATAAACCAGTGGAAACTTTTGCACTTTTTCTCTTGTTTCATCTTCAGTTGCTCACTAACATCTCCATAGGGAGCTCCTCTTAGCCAGGGTTCACGTGTGTAAAAATATTCTTTAAATTCACCTTCCATCCACACTTCTACAACTCTTAGATAGTTCTGAAATTTAATTAAAAAAAAATGAACGTGTTTGATTTACACTATATTAGAAACAATTCTGATTTGTAAAGGCTAATAGTAAAATTGGCATAATATGGTAGAGGTAGTCTGGTTGAAAAAGATCACAGGGCAACACAGTCAAATTTATGACATCTATACACTGAATACTTTCTCAGATTAATCCAGTGGAGAAAAATATGTAAAATGGTATTCTAAATATAACACAAATGTGTAAATCAAAAAGTAACTAAGATCTCTATACATTTTTAGACCTTAAAATACATCAAATTTATAGGAAAAAAGAAATTATTTTCTTACAGCATAAGAGTGTGGAACTTTAGGTACAGGATAATGTTTCTTGGGGGCACCACCAGTTCTTGGTCCTCTGTAGATATGACCCACACGTGAACATGGGACCCACTCAGAACTGCCACCACACATCCAAACCTATAAACAAATTTTGATGTAATAACAAGTCAATTTGACTATAAATAGAATGATTCAATAAAAAAGTATTAAATATAATAATTAATATTAAATGTTGAACTCTATTCTGGGACTGGAGCTATTTAAAAATGTACATATCTGTGTATTAGATTAACATTCAAAACACGATCTTTCCTGTGATGCAATTTATCTGTTTGGAAACAGTTTATCTTTTATTTTTACCTTAAATGCCAGTTCATAATTTTCACCACCCCATATTTTCAGTCCATGATCATAAGCTCCAAGCTCAAAGAAATAGGCTCTGTCCATGGCCAGTAAGCCGCCAGCATGAGTAGGGGAGCTAAAAATAAAAAGTCAATTTAAAACATAAAAAAAAAGAACGCAAAGCCTAAGCGCAAGTTATTCATTTTATTGATTTAACACCAGATGTTCCCACAAACCCTGTTTGTCTGAGGAAGATTCATCAACAATGTGATCTTTAAAAAAAATATATATTTTCCTTTTTAAAAAGCACTTTGAACATTATTCAGTTTGGACTAAAAAAATAGTAATTTCATATCATGCCTAAAAAAAACAAAAAACATTTACATGCAAGATATATGGATTAACTTAACTTACTGATATGGTTCACTTGGGTGTTTTCGTTGATCCAAGACTTTCTGTGGAACTAATCCTTCTTTATATAGAAATCCCCATTCAAAGATACCACGATGATGGTGGTGATCATAAACTGGATAGTAAGCCATATTATCCCAATTGATACCATCTACTATGGGAACTGCTAGAATGGTTCTGGCAGATAAAAAAAAATATAGTAAAGAAATAAACTGACTGAAAAACCACAAATATGTTTGAAGCTTACTGATACAGGAGTAAGCTTATAATATAAAAAAAAAAATACATTTTTGATAAAAATTTTACCGATTATTAAAAATTAAAAGTTGTTTACCTATCGTATTTAATTCTTGCTAAGAGGGGAGGTAGCCAGTTTTTATTGCATTCACAGTGAGCATCCAAAAAGACAATAACATCCCCAGTGGAATGTTCAGCGCCTTTAGTTCTGGCAGTTATTAGACCTAAACGTTCTCCGTTTCTATACAGTTTAACCAAACCATTGAACTGCTTTATGTATTCTTCAAGTCTTCCCTGCAAAAATTCTGAAAATATATAATAAAACAAAACAATTAATAAAAAAAAACTACTTTCATGTTGATTATGAATATTTTTTATTTTAGCAAATCAAGCATTCAAAATTATTTCTATAGTAAATTTATGATCTTAAAAAAAGCTCTAAAGGATTATAAAAAAAATAATATTTTATGTAACTCAATAAAAAATTAGCTCTGTATTTCAAATGATGCAAAAATAAATTAATCTTATAAAAAGAAGGCATGTGTCAGTTAAGGCAAATTATTCACACATTCACAGCTTTATAATGTGTGCGACCACAAATTATAGTTATTCCAGTTACATGGAATGCGTATTTGTGTCTAGTCAAAACTACAATAGTCATGAGGTATGAGATAAAGCAGTTTGTGTATAGCTGACAATATTCTATTTACACTGCTCACTTCTGACATCCAAATAACAAGTAAAAGTCTCTGCGGTTCTGACATCCAAATAACAAGCACATGTCTTTGGTAGCCTATGTACAGTTTATTGAATGAAGGCTAAACTCAACAATCATATCAACACAATGAAATAGAACAATTTCTGAAGCTGACTTTGACTTTGGAGTGATTCAATAATACACACTGAATACTCTGAATGTATTTGGTGATCCACTCTAAACTCCGACCTTTCAGATCCTACTATATATAACACCTCTAATTTTCCAGAGGGGTCAAAACATTTTCTTTCACGTCACTTCTAGAAAGTTAATCTCTAAAAAATGGAAACTTCTACAGCTTACCATTATTTATAGTGTTTGTATAATTATCGGTCAATAGATGCACAGGAAAAATTCCATTAATTTAAAACAATGAAGAAAAAAAAAGAAAGAAAAAAGGCCTTTTTAAAAAAAAAAAATAAATACATGTATACCATTTTAGATTTTCTTTATCTATATCACAGTATTACTGTTTGAATGAAACATCGAGATATAAATGTATGTTATTTATTACAATTCTGATGCATTATTTCACTAAACAAAAGTTTAGTTATTACTACAATAAGAAAATAAAGTGGAGACCTTATGAGCATATACAAAAAATTACTATATTCTTAATGGCCTTAACGCTTTACCATATTCACTTCCGTCATCTATAAGTACAACTTCTTTTAGAAGTCTGGGTGGTGAAGTGTTAATAACACTGTGAACAGTTCTAATAAGAGTAGACCATCCTTCATTGAAAAATACCAAAATCACACTTGCAGTTGGCAAGTCCTCTGGATAGTGCCAGTACTTACATCTATGAAAACAGGAGAGATTAATCAAATGAAATAATTTGTTAACAGTATGGTAAGACTTGAGATGCATAATAAGCTAATTGATAAGTTTTAATTCTGTTGCAATTAAAATGAATAAAATCTACTTATTTAAAGAAAATATAAATTTTGAAAAAATATACACACAAAAAAATTAAACAAAATTAAAATACAATTTTAGCTTTTATAGCAAAAAACAGAAAACACATGTGTCCTTATCACCAATCTGTCTCAAGAAGTGTAACACAAGTAGTTTGTACAAATGATAATGATGTATAAACACTACTTACTCTTCCATTCTGGTGTCTGGTATAGTCCTGTTCATGGCCACTTTGTCACTGGCCACCATGTTGAAACCATACTCCCTAGTCTGTCTGTCAGCCTCATCTTTCTCCTCCAAACTGACCACTACAGCAGCTCCCTCCTCACCTTTTAAAGGAATGTAGCTTGTGAGCAATGCATTACTAAATTAATTGAAAATATTACTGAAAATATTTAACAATCATTGACTATCTTAAATAAATATGTTCAGAACTAAACTGAAATTTACTCCAAGTATGAACAAACTACTAACTTTCTTACAAGAAAATAAATATGATCACTAATTATCTTACATTAAAAAACATTGCATCTGTTTACCTGGTCCATACTGCTTTATAACAGGAGGCTCATAATTTCCAAGAATTCCCTCTTTGAATACAGCCTGTGGTCCATAATCTTTCTTTGGGAATGGAATATCATCATTATTAACATTCTCTCGTTTTTCTGGTGGCTTTAGGTTGTTATCTGCAAATGGATTTAAAGGAGCATTCCAGTGTTGTTGATCAGGAGCTGGAAGAGAGTCCTAGAAACAAAGTAGGGGATTCAATTTAATAATAAAAAAAGCTAAAGATCCTAACATTTTTAACTCATAAGACAATGTTACTTAAATCGCTGAAGTAAATTTTATGCATAATACTCTAAAAATAAAAAAGGAACATAGCAAAAAAAAAAAAAACGCAGTTAATAAAGCCACATACTGATAGCTTGTCTAAATTTAAGCCAGGTTTCTTGTCTGATGATGGCAATATTTTAAACAAAAGAGCAAGGAACAAAATAACACAGACACAAATTCCAATCTTTGCAATTTGCTTCAACTTTAACTGAACAACCTTCATGGTTCAGTCATCAGCATCTGAGAAAAGAAAAGAAAAAAAAATCAGAAAAAACAAATAACTTGTTTTCCTCAAAATATAGATAAGACTTATTAATATATTTGTATTTTTTCTATCTTTTCTGTCTTCCTATCTGAGGAATTAACTTAGTGTTGGGGAACATCTCTACATGTTCCAAATATTTCCTGTTGAAACACTTGTTTTCGTTTCACAATCACATTTTGAACCTGACACAGCTTTTGGTCCAACCAGATTCCATTCACAAAACATTCTGAATTATGTGCACATAGCTTTTATAAAAACTGAGCTGGGATGAATGAGAAATATTGATACCTGACTTGGAAAAATAGGGTTTACAGTCTCAGAATAAATTTTATCACAATATTGTATCACAATACAAAGCATGAAGTGCTTTTTGTAAGTTTTAATTTCACACATAGCTGAATATCAATCGATTTGAGCACACTTGGGCTGACAATGGTGAGCCAGACAAGTCTTTGTGAGCATTAACAAATTTTATTTATAGTTATTTTTTTATATCATTACACTTTAACTTTTAAATTATATTATGGTGCTTACACACAATGACTCAGCAAAATGTTTCTATAACAAACTAAATAATAACAAATAGATGTCTATATCAAAATGTTCAACACATGTATTTGCTGAGAAAAAGACAGGTTTGGTAAACAGAACATGAACATAAACACATGGTAGCCCAAAATCAATAGGTTGTGGGTTAAATAGTTACAAATATTTTATTTGAAACTACATTGAATTAAAGGGTAATATTTTTTGTAAACTTAGAATTACATTAAAAAATGTATTTAAACTAGTAGCTTAATGGTGATTAAAGAAGTAATAAACTTTTATTTATCTAACAAAATACCAAGTATGACTGCTCTGTACTCATACTAACTAGACTTTAAAAGAAGGTCAAGTTAAGTTCACTGTAAAGTGCCAAACAATTTATTTAAGGAGGAATTATTTTTTTCTAAAGTTACCTATTTATACAACCAGCATCATTTTTTAAATAAATAAATGTACTAAATTAAAATATTTTAATGGAAACTAAACAAAGATATTTGAATGGAAAATTTTTAATATATTACAATTAAAAATGAATACAGGTTAAAAACTGGTTTGCACAAATAATCAACTAAACTGTAATGTATGTGATGAATATATTTCAGATAGGAATGCAGATTTATTTATAAGCATTGATATATCGAAGAATTTTTTTCACATTGTTTCAATATGATATGATACCTCAGCTAACATAAAATGGTAAAAAATAAGAACTCAAAGATTAATTAATAATAGTGATTTTGACATAGTTAAGATACTAGACTAAAAAAATTCTTCTGTATTGCACAAAATGATAATAAATATATTAAGTACATATAACATTTGGCTTTTTCTCAATCAAATGTGTATATTCCATTGACACTTTTAGTAAAATAATACAACAACCATGGAATTCTCCCCCCCCCCCCAAAAAAAAAAAAGAATTTGTGAAATTTATATATTTTTGTGATTTGTGTTCTTACTGCATGGAAATACTTTCAATGAATTTCATAATTAGTTCTTAAGGATTTTAAAAACAAGGTATATATATGAAAGAAAGTGGGGGCTAGTAAACAGCATAAGGATTGTAATTTTTAGTATTTGCACATTCTCAGCCACTGCAGTTCACTGGTAGTTAAGTTCAGATTCAATTATACCTCAAACATAGGGTAATAGTTATGAAGTAGTTTCATTTTAATCCATAAAAATGTAAAAGGGTTTATAACATCTGTTAAAAAGGCTTTTAGAATGGCAGAAATGTACTTGAGATTATGACAGCCAAACAAATCCAGTCAAGAAACTCTTTATTTAGATTTAGTTTCTAGAAAGAAAGGTTCCCAAAAGTTCACAAAACCCAAAACATCAGTATACTAGATGCAACTATGGAAACTATAAAAAAAAAGCATGAAAACATGTTTATGTTTGACTGGAGAAAACCAAAGGGTCTAGGCTTATGTCTAGTCTTGCCTGCTATTCAGACCTATCTTCCCTCTCATTTTATGAAGGCTGGGTGGAGCAAAAGATGTTAGCTGGGCAAACTTTGAAAGGAAATTAAAATTTGTGTGTGCAACATAACATTATGGAGGATAGGCGTAATAAATTAAACATTTGTGCATGTAAGAATGCTTGGGCTAAGTGATCTATGTGTGTATGCATATGCACAGTAGTGTAGGAAGGGTACTGCTGCCGTACAGGACACCGAACTAGGAAGAAAGAGCACTTTTTAGAATGGGAGGATGGCGCAAAAATGTACCTTGCACAGGGCACCACAATAGCTAGCTACAGCTCTGTATAAGTGCACTTCATAAGGGTAACAATGACTAAGACCTTATAAATATTAAACTAATTTTTAAACTAAACCATCTACCTGCTTACTCAAAAGACAGGTTGAAAAATTTAAGCTTTCAGAAAAAACGCTCCACGCTGGAGAGTACAAATTATTCTCTGTAAATGATAAAAAATATCTATATCAATGAACAAGCAGATCATTTAGTTCCTCCAAGACAAAATCTTGTGGCACACTGACAGCATACTTTAATTAAATAATCAACTTTTGTATCAGACTTCTTTTACTCTCAGCTAATCATCAATTTACTTCTTTGTCTCTACTCAAATTGAACTAAAATACTATGATAGGAAGACATGCCAAATCAGCCTTAGGCTATATAGGTCAATTTAGTTTAGACAGTTATTTAGCCTTTGTTTGTAATTAACTAGTTATTATGGTAAAAATCTGCTCAGACTCGGGACTCTGTTGAGTGTTGTACGCTGCTTTTGCCTTTTTAACAAGCACTTTGGCAAATCTATGTATATAATTTCATCTTTGACTAACTTACTATAATGTTGCCAAGCAAGAATAATTTGGGTTCATTTTTAGCTCAGTAGTCTCTAATACCAATAGATAGTTCTAGTGAAACCTGATCCTTGAAGTTGTAAGTACAAGTTTTAAGTACCTATCATGTCCTATCAAATCAAATAATCATATCATGATGACATAAATAAAAGTTCAATGCAAATGCTTATCTGCATATTTATAACAAGCATACAAAAAGACCAACAAACCAATCAGTCAAATCCAGTGTGATCAGTTCTGATATGTTTTACCAAATTTACATACATATATATTACCTGTCCACGTAAATGGATCGGTTTAACCACTAGCCTATATGTCTGAGCCTGCAAATAAATAATAAACTCCCTTCGTAGAAAAGATTAAAAAGGTTTATCTATTTAACGAAAGATATTAAATTATATAATAAAAGTGGCAGATACCATTTGAGACATCTTAGAAAAACATTTTTAATTCGAATATTATTTAAATAAATGTATCGTAAAATTATATTTGTAATAATAAATATATAAATAATCATTTTGTAAGAGAGTTTCTGGTCTATAATTAGAATCTTCATGTCTGTTTTTGTTGTTTGGATTAACAGAAGGAAGTAAACAAACCCACTTTATTCCTTAAACTGATGACTTTAACTGTATTTTATTTTGGAAGTGCTGTACTGACTTTTGCCCATTAATTTTTATAGTCAAGATGTCTGTAAGTGTTATCTACCATGTTTAAAACACACAGTCACAAAATTAGCATTAATTGTGCAGTGATTTTTCACTAATCTATGATTTATCACAATCCAGCCCTCTGTGAGACTGTCTCTGACTCTTGAGTATTCTTGGCTCCATCTCGGCTAAATCTAAACAGTGGCTTTTTTTTTCTAAATTTATTTTAAGTTAGACTATTCAGACAAAGTGGAAGGGGGCAACCTATCTGAGGTCGGGGGCTTCCCCTTGTAATTGTATATATTATTGAGATAGTAATGGCTTCATCAATCATCCCCCATCATCGTCATGTCTGTCTAACAACATGTCTGCTTGAAATGGAAGGGGCAGCCTAAAGTGGCTAAAGACGTCAGGGGTCCCGAGCTTCAACCTAAACTTATGGCCTCATTATATATGGTACAGTAATCTTCTATAAATGACTTGGTGGTTTTAGTTGAGTTGGTAAAGTGCTTGTGAAAAATTTGTGGAAGATCGCCAGGGACCCAAAGTTTGCTGGTAGCAATCCTGCTTACATTCCAACTAACCGCTGAATTATGTTTAATGATCATTGAGACTATTGAGAGTGTAGAGCTGTATATTTATTTGGCTATTGTAATGGTATTATTTAAAAAAAAAAACAAATACAATAATGTTATGGCAACATACTTTCTCAAGGCCAAAAGTCTGTCTAGATCAGATAGGTTTTAATTAATATCTGCCAATTTTATACAATCTTCATATACTATCATATTTTTAAAAGACACATACTTGTTACAGTTTAATTATCTACTTTCTAATTTCTATACTTATGGAGCCCCCATTCTTCAGGACTAGATAAGACAAAGAGTTTATTGCCTTATAATTTTGAGGTGGAATATTGTATTTTTAGTCATAGATGTAGGTCAAACAAATAACTTTTGTCTGCAGGGATGGGACTGGTCTTGTGAGCATTTAGTTGTGATAGGTTAGTTTTAAGTGAGAATACCAAACAGAGGACAAATATTTTTATCATATATTGAAACAATGATGACATTTTTATTTTGTAGATTTGTTCAAATATCATCATAATCTTTTTATAGACCTGGTTAAAGTAGATCATTTATTGTAAAAAAAAATTTTCCATTGTGATAGTATACAAATTATTATAAAAATCCCAATTCTTAGTTAAAGGTTTAAAATCTATTTTTTTACAATACACATATTACATATTTTAGCAAGCATGCTTTGATCAACATACGATATGAGCTTTTTCAATTTAAAAGAAAGTTATATTTTTAATTTACTGAATAAAACTATATTTATTTTATTGATGTGATTGAATTTTTCAGTTCTTTTAAAATCAATAAATTACATGTTTGAAAGATGGCTGATGACAATGATTTTGAAAAAGCCAACAAGAAAAACAAAAGTAAAATCAATATCTTTGACGATGCTGTAAGTTTGTTATCTCTTTATATTTCATTTATAAATATATATATATATTTTTGCCCCTTTATATGTTATATTTAAATTTGAAATAAAATACAGAAAATATCTTTAATGAAATCAAATTATTTATTCTGGAGTTAAATTTTTTTACAAAATATTGTTGTGACCCTCTTAATTCAACACACGGCGCTGGACCAGTCGTCACCTGGACAGGTTTGTAAAAACAAGAGAGGTGGACGATGCGTGAAGACCAGTGACGTGACCTGATTTTGCAGGTGTAGACCGGACATGTGTAGTTAATGGATTCTGGTTGTTTTAGAGAACAAGGAGTTCGTGACCTGGATAGTACACGTTGGACTCGCTTGTGGCCGGCAGTGATTTTTGTTTCCTATGTGAATTTATTTGTGGTTATGGAATTAATGTTTAGTAAATTTGTGTAATAAATAAATGTATCAGTCTAGTCATTATTGAACCCACGTGTCCTGTGTGTCATTCTGGATAATATCAAGTTGTAACACTGGTGTCAGAAGTGGGATAGTCTACAATGTCCGGTAAGAGACTAAACCAACTTTTAGTTAGAGAATTGAAGGAGGAACTAGAAGAAAGGGACCTTCCGACTGAAGGCAACAAGCAGCAACTGGTTAAGAGACTTAATGGAGCTCTTATCGATGAGGGAATGGACCCGGAGAGCTACACTTTTACCACAGAAATCGGGCAGCTGAGAAGTGAAGTGAAAGAATTTCATTCCACATTAAGAAATGAAATAGAGGACATTAAGAAAAGTTTAAAAGGTGACCTCGAGAAAACAAAGATGGAAATAAATGAAGATGTCGACATGAGGGTGAATCAACTCCGGGCTGAGATTTTAATCAACAATGAAAAATACCACGAGGAGATTAGCGGCATTAGGGAGGAATTGAACAAGGCGCAGGGGTCACAGGCGGTGACCCAGACTACATTGAGCAAGATAAGACCACCAATTTTTGACGGCACTATTTCATGGCCCGTCTATAAAAGACAATTTGAGGCGGCTGTTAATGTTAATGGCTGGACCCGGGACGAAGATAAAGCAACAGCGCTTGTGTTGGCCTTGAGAGGAAAAGCCGCCGAACTACTGCACACCATTTCTGATCCAGGACGTTACAATGCCGTAGTTAGGGCCTTAGAATTGAGGTTTGGCGATGAACACTTGCAGGAGGTCTACAGAGTGCAGTTGAAGACAAGACAACAGAAGTCTGGGGAATCCCTGCAAGAAATAAAGGCAGACATCGAGCGACTAGCACGCCTGTCCTACCCAACGGCTGAACAGGAATTCCTTAATGTCATTATAATTGACTCTTTCATAGATGCCATTCGCGACCCAGAACTGAAAAAAGCAATTAGGATGAGTGGGAAACAAAGGGCAAGCGAAGCACTGGCTTATGCCCTGTCGTATGAAGCTGCTAAGAATTCCTCCAGGACCGAACATCACTCAAGGCAGTTAGAGGTCAATGAAGATACACAGCTTGACCAGATTCGTAGGGTGGTTGACGAGGCTATGGCAGCCAAGGAACAAGAGATGGCCGAGAGGACTAAGAGTATGAATGACCCTCGCTGCTGGAGCTGTGGTGCTTCTGGTCATCTTCGTAGAAACTGTCCAGGAGTTCGGCGATACCAGACCAGACAGTCAAGAGCCTCCCCACAATTTAATCGCTGGGGTAACCAGGGAAACTAACGCCTGCCAGCTTCGTAGGGCAAAAGCTGGCAAAACACTCCAACAAAGCCCATAAAGTCGTCATTCCAGTTGCAACTCTGGGGACTAAATCGAGCCTGTATGTTAAAGGAAAAATTGGACAGCTTGAGTGTAGATTTCTATTAGATACTGGGGCATCACGTTCAATCTTGCGACCTAATGCAATCAAAGACATGCAAATGAATAATGTGAGTGGGCATTCATTGAAGACTGCAAGTGGGGAATTAATGCCGATCCAGGGACGGACTAAAATTGAGTTCCAACTTGGGGATGAATCGTTCAGTCATGAGTTTTTGGTGGCTGACATCGTCGACAAATGCATTTTGGGGCTGGACTTCATGCACTTATATGGCCTTTCACTGAACCTTGGCGTAGGCACGTTACAGTGTGGGAAAAAGGAATTTCCCCTTCTTGGGAAATATGATAATGAGAATGTTATAAAGAGGATACGACTCATTGACGACATAAGTGTACCTGCTCAGTCGGAGTTTATCATCTGGGGTAAACTGGACTATGATGGAGATGGAATGAAGACAGCCATAGTAGAGGCTGGTCATGGAATTGGTCGAGGACTAGCCATTGGGAAAACATTGGTGGCAATCAATGAAACCAAGTTGGTACCAGTAAGAGTGATGAACATTACAAATACTGATCAAAACCTTCGTAAGGACAGTGTCATCGCTACATGTGACCCTGTTGATTTAATAACGAACTGTGAGATTGATAAACGTTTAATAGCCAAAAGTCCTGCAAAGAATCGATTCCTAGATAAACTTTTATGTGAATTGCGGAAGGATTTGCCCCAAAGCGATTATGATAAGGCCGAAGCTATGTTACAGGAGTATACAGATATTATGGCTGCTGAAGAAAATGATTGCGGGAGAACAGACTTGGTTCAGCATCGAATCAACACAGGGAGTGCTAAACCAATACAGCAGATGCCACGCCGCCTACCTCTAGCGAAACAACAAGAGGCAACAGAAATGTTGGAACAAATGCATAAACAAGGGGTGATAGAACCGTCCAACAGCCTGTGGAGTTCACCTGTCGTACTTGTGAAGAAGAAAGATGGGTCGTTTAGATTCTGTGTAGACTATAGAGCTTTGAATGGGGTAACTGACAAAGACAGCTATCCTCTTCCCCGCATCGACGACACTTTGGATACACTCGCTGGATCTAGAATTTTCTCCACTCTTGACTTAAAAAGTGGTTACTGGCAGGTTGGTTTACACCCTAAAGATAAAGAAAAGACTGCGTTCTCGGCGGGTAATGGCTTCTGGCAGTTTACTGTTATGCCGTTTGGGTTATGTAATGCGCCAGCGACTTTTGAACGGCTTATGGAACACATCTTGCGAGGTCTCAACTGGAAGACATGCCTCGTCTACCTCGATGACATTATAGTGATGGGAAAGATATTTGATGAACACCTTACGAACCTAAGAGAAGTGTTCCAGCGTATTCGCAGTGCCGGTATGAAGCTCAGTCCACGGAAGTGTTCACTATTTAGAAAGAAGGTGAACTATTTGGGCCACGTTGTGTCTGCAGAGGGCATAAGCACTGATCCTGGTAAGGTTGAGGCCGTAAAGAGTTGGCCAAGACCAACGAATGCGCATGAACTTCGAAGCTTCCTGGGACTCTGCACATATTATCGGAGGTTTGTGCCAAACTTTTCCAGCATTGCCAGAGAGCTTCATCGGCTCACGGAGCAAAAGAAGCCATTTCTTTGGAGCGAAGAATGCCAACAGTCTTTTGACAAATTAAAGAATGCACTAAGCTCTTCCCCGGTACTGGCTTACCCAGTCCCTGGTAAAACATTTATACTTGATACAGATGCTAGTAGTACCGGGTTAGGTGCTGTGTTGTCCCAGCGGATAGATGGCATAGAGAATGTCGTATCCTTTTACAGTCGAACTCTGTCGAAGGCTGAGAGGAATTACTGCGTAACCAGACGAGAACTTCTAGCAGTTGTGGATGCAATAAAACACTTCCACAAGTATTTGTATGGCCAAAAGTTTACCTTGAGAACAGATCATGCAGCACTGAAGTGGCTCTTGTCCTTTAAGAGCCCAGAAGGACAGATTGCTCGTTGGATTGAAAGATTGCAGACTTACGACTTCGATACCCAACATCGCAGGGGATTGCTGCATAATAACGCAGATTCCCTATCACGTCGACCCTGTAGGCTGGAATGCAAACTCTGCCAGCGTTTGGAGGCGAAAGAGACAGATGACGTTTATGTTCGAAGCTTGGAGTTGGATGCCTCGGAGGCATGGTCTGCCCTCAAGATCCGAGAGGACCAATTGAATGACGAGGATTTAACCCATATCCTCCGGTGGAAAGAAGAAGGGCCCCGGCCCGATTGGCAGCAAGTTGCCGAAACGGGTGCGTCTACGAAGGCCTATTGGGCTCAGTGGGACTCTATGATCATTGACCATGGGACAATCAAGAGAGTTTGGGAATCTGCTGATGGCACCTCCCGTCGACTCCAACTAGTGCTTCCGAGGTCAAGGGTTCCCGAGGTGCTGAATGAAATGCACAATGGTGCCACCGGTGGACATCTGGGGGTAAATAAAACACTAGAAAAAGTGCGCCAGAGGTTCTATTGGTTTAACTACAGAAAGGACGTGGAGGACTGGTGTAGGAGGTGCAATCAGTGCGCAGCAACAAAAGGGCCGAGGAACAAACCTCGGGGTCACATGCAGCAGTACTGTACTGGAGTCCCTTTTGAGAGAATTGCCATAGACGTTGCAGGACCCTTCCCGGAGACCAGGCAAGGGCACCGCTATATCCTGGTTATCAAAGACTATTTCAGCAAGTGGCCAGAAGCTTTTGCTATGGCGAATCAGGAGGCCAAAACTATAGCGGACGTAGTGGTTAACGAGTGGATCAGTCGCTTCGGAGTCCCGATGGAGCTCCACTCGGACCAGGGTCGAAACTTCGAATCAAAATTATTTCAGGAGATGTGCAGACTCTTGGGGATTCAAAAGACAAGAACAACCCCATTACATCCACAATCGGATGGGATGGTCGAACGGTTTAACCGGACACTGGTGCAGCACCTGGCAAAATTGGTAGATGATCGCCAGGAAGACTGGGACACTCACATACCACTGTTTCTGATGGCCTACCGAGCAGCAGCTCACGAAACGACGGGTCACTCGCCATCAACGGTAGTGTTTGGTCGGGAACTCCGCCTACCTTGTGACCTTCTGTTCGGATTCCCCAGAGACGCTCCCTCCATGGAAACAGATTATGCCAATGGACTGAGATCTCGACTCGAGGAACTACATTCTATGGTTCAAAGGAACCTCAAACTCGCTAGTAACACCATGAAAAGCAGATATGACAGACGGGCAAACTCGTCTGGTTTTCAAGAGGGAGACCTAGTCTGGCTTTACAACCCACAGAGACGTAAAGGAAGATCCCCAAAGTTGCAGAGGGACTGGGAAGGCCCGTACCGGGTCATAAAGAGACTTAACGATGTCGTGTACAGAATACAGAGAAGCGCACGCACCAAGATGAAGGTGGTGCACCTCGATAGACTTTGCAAATTCTTTGGTGCAGATGGACCTGTCCGGGACGGACAGATTTAAGAGGGGTACAGTGTTGTGACCCTCTTAATTCAACACACGGCGCTGGACCAGTCGTCACCTGGACAGGTGTGTAAAAACAAGAGAGGTGGACGATGCGTGAAGACCAGTGACGTGACCTGATTTTGCAGGTGTAGACCGGACATGTGTAGTTAATGGATTCTGGTTGTTTTAGAGAACAAGGAGTTCGTGACCTGGATAGTACACGTTGGACTCGCTTGTGGCCGGCAGTGATTTTTGTTCCCTATGTGAATTTATTTGTGGTTATGGAATTAATGTTTAGTAAATTTGTGTAATAAATAAATGTATCAGTCTAGTCATTATTGAACCCACGTGTCCTGTGTGTCATTCTGGATAATATCAAGTTGTAACAATATTATACATTTCTAGGGATTTTAGCACAGCCGACTGTACAATGGACCTTTTTAAGTATGTTTTGAAATAAAACTTAAAGATAGTGCTAATTTTCAACTGTCTCTCGACAGTCCCACTGATATTTTAGTTAAAAATCATTGATATAAATATGTTAATTCTTTTATTAAAAAACATTTATGGGGTTTTTTTTAGGATCAAAATTTTTAGTTCTTGTTTAATAAATAATAACATGCATTTATTCTCTTCTGTTTTTGAACATTTTTAAAATAATATTTTTTAATCAGATAAGCTATGAGACTGCTAGGTCGATCATCACATCATCTCAAATTAGTCAAGAAGATGATGATGAAGAAGTGATAAATTTTGATGGTACACCAAGTGTAAAATTCACAAGCAGTATGTATTTTTGTTGCATTCTATAGTGAGACCCCCACCACTTTAAAATTGTTTGATAATTTTGAATTCTATCAAACCACTTTTCTTTGTTTTTCACTATGAATTTTATTATTATATAAAAATAAATGCATATTTATTTATAATGATAACTAAAAGAACAATGTTTCACCTATATCCCAGTATTTACCTGAACTTTTATTATTTTTGAACAATCTTTCCTCTTAAGTCAATATTGTATAAAATGTAATCGTGCCAGTGCAGCATCTTAAAATACTTTTATTTTTATTCAAGATAATGGGTAGAGTTTTGATATAATAAAAAGTTTTGTTTTATTATTTTCCCAATTAATAAATGTGTGCGACATAATAGGGCATATATTCTTGAAATATAAGAAAAGTTTACTTGGCATCTTTTAATTTTTTTTTTGTTTTTTGTACTTTATACATGAATAATATGAACATTCTAGTGTCATATATTTCTATTTAATATGTGATTTACCAAAAATTTGTTAATTGCAAAGAGTAAGAGAAAAATCTGTAAAAAGAATTGCTAACCCCCAAATAAAAAAATGAAGAAAATGATTAGGCAACATTTAAGCTAACTAAAAAAAATAAGATGAGAAAAAAATAAGTAAAGTGATAAACTGTAAAATGTTTTACTAGTAATAATGGCTGTTTCTCAATTGTTCTTCACTGGGAAAATTGATAAATGATATTTTCTTGAAAAGATTATGGGGAACGTAAAAGTAAATAATCAAATATTGAAAATATTTTTACTGATTTAATTTTTCCGTTACATTTCTGATTTGAGAAGCTTCTTTTAGACTGGTAAAACAGCTCTAATAACTTATAGCAACTTTTCATTTATCAGAATTCAATGAAAAAAATGCACCTCCCCCACCCTTGCCAGACCTTTCTTCCCTTGCACAACCAGCCTCTGTATCACGCAGCAGCCTACCTCAAACTGATGTCCCTAATGGCAGTTCCAAGTTTGTTAATCCTGTTACATATGGTCACAACAGGTCCCGCAGTCTGACCATGGGTAAGAAGGTTGAAAATAAAAATATTTATTCTTTTTAAATCTAAAAATAAGTCTAAATATTTAGAAATGAAGTATTTTTATCGACATGAAAGACATTTCTTGATTGAGTGCTTTACTTTCCCTCATAATACAACCAAATTATAATTGTATTGGAAATTTAATATTTTAATATAAGTTTCCAATTTAGTTTATCTATTTCTTTTTTCGAGTTATAACATCATAAACCAAAAAGAATTTTTAAAAAAAAGTCATAATCTTTCTATTCATAGATTATCTTTTTAAATAACCCCAAAGAATTATATAACACATAGAAAGCGCATCACTATTTTAAAACTCCTCTGAACATGGCTTTGAAAAATGTCACTGTTTGTGTTATTTTCCTTTTTTAATTGTTTAGCACCTAAATATTGATACACATAGTACAGTAACACAAATATGGTGGCTTTTTGATATGTCATTTTAAATTCAGGATGTTTGTAAAGTTTGTATTCTGTGAGTAACACCATCTCCTCCACTTTTGATCTATTATTTTTGCCTTTAACTATTTAAGGAATGTTTTACATTTTTAGAGTTTTACCAAATCGCTTAAAATTTCTGTAAAAATTGGTGCAATTACTGTAAAGTCTTTTTTTATACGAATTTTAAGTTATGTGTCCCTGCCACTCCAGCATTATTAGTAGCCCATGATGTATACCCGCCATGCCTACAGAGCATGGGGTGTGAGTATACCCATCACATCTGCAGTAATGGCAGAATAAAAGGGTTTTAGCACTTGCTCAGACTAGTCAGTAATCAGACCCGCAGGGTGTGTATACTGCTGATCTGCCAGAATGGCTCAGCAAGGGTTTTTTGTGCTGAACACAGTGGTGCAAGGTATTTATGCCGGCATCATCCATTATCACTATCAGCTGAGCGTACCAGGGTCTCGATTGAATATGGTACTGCCTCTGCAATGTTCCCTCTAAGCTGAGCACGTGAGCGATCGCTCACACTAATTCAGAGCGTCACCCATACTAAACGTATGATTGCTCACTCCGACGGACGACATCGCTTAAATCGCTCACAAAATTTGGCCTGAAAACAAAATGTCGCTCAGAGAAAAATTTTTTTGCTCACTTCATATCACACCTTAGAGGGAACATTGTGCCTCTGTTGCTAGGGGACACCTATGATCTTCATTTAAACAGAAAATGGTATAATGATAAAATATAACTATATAATTTGGGATTGTATTTTTTCATATATTGATATAATGTTTTATAATGTTGATATGATGTCAATGTAAAAATTGGATTGCTGATGTGCTAATGAGTGCTTTTAATATAGAAATGGTGGTATACATGCATTTAACTGATATAGAATTTTCTAAATAATATTTGTGATTAAAAAATGACAACAATTGATGTGAACTTCAAAAAACAATTAATGAATATTATTTGAAATAAAAACTTATTATTTATTAGGCATAACAAAATCATAAAAAATTATAATGTATTTTGTTGTAATTACAGTCAGTGAAGTGAACCTATTTCATGAAATATAAAATTTCATGCACTTTATTTCCTACTTTTGTGGGGTGAAATGTTATCAACATTGATGGGTCATTTTGTTATAATTCTTAGGGTCAAATTATTCTTCTTCTTCTTTGTTCTCGATATATGATTATGGAGGATTTCAAACGACCAGGCCTATAGCTATGATGAACTGCACGGTGGCATCCAGGTCCGTCTCGCTCCCATAAAGTTTTTGATTGAAGGAGGTCATCTGTGGCCAGAACCTGTTGCGAGCTGTGTCATGTAAAGGGCATGTTTGGAGAACATGTTCTGCATTCTCTGGAGACATCCCACATGGGCAGTCTTCACTGTTTCCGATGCCTAGCCTTCGGAACATGTGTTGTCTTAGTCTGTTGTGCCCAGTTCTGAGTCTGAAGATAATATTTTGAGCTTGTCTGGGAAGATTATAATGAGGGTCATTTTTGTCATGATCTGGGTGATTATTCATCCATTTTTGTTGTATTTGTTCATTTATACAGCTTTTCATTTCTTCTGCATTTAGAGGGACATCTACTTGCATTTCTTTGCTGCCAGATTTTGCCACTTGGTCAGCAATCTCATTTCCATTTATTTTGGTGTGTCCTGGTATCCATTGCGGAGTCAAATTATTTTTAACTTTATGTTGTATGGCTAAATAGAAATCTACTTTTTTGAAATGCCTGACTTTTTTTGATGTGAAATATCTGATGTTGTGCGAATTAAAAAAATTTGGGAAAATGTCCTCTTTTTTAAAGCTGCATTTTTGTGGAAGAAAAAAGAAAAAGAAGACCATAGAGTATTATATTTTTATCATGTCAACATTGACTTTTATATATTGTTAAAAAATGAAATATTTGATGATAGAAATCACTATATATGAACATTCTTTATGGCTCTTTAGCTATATTATGAGGATAGGCATTGAAAGACAACAATTAGTTACTACAATTCTTTAATTTTTTTAAAAAGACTTTTTGTATAGTTAACTTATAAGCACTCCTTCCCATTTCTCAATTGTGAATTAGACAGGAAGTTATTATTTAATAATTTTTAATAAAGTACTAGGAGGAATAGTGTTTACATCAAATTAAATTATTTATTAAATAATTATAGTACTTTTATTTTATTGTTAAATAAATGTTTCAACTTCTTCAGATAAAACCAGCTCACAGACCTCTTTGTCAGTAGCTCACAGTTCATCTTTTATTGATATTGAAGAAGGTGACTTATGGTATTTTGAAAATTGATTTTGGCCTACACTTCTGCCACATTAAGCTAGATAGTTATGAGTCTACTGTATTTCTTTTGAATAATTATTAAAAAAATTTTTTCATTGCTTGTGTATACAATTTAACTTTCAGTATATACCAATTATATTGCTAGAGATGCATATACAATTTATTATAATAGATTTTTGTAATAATTTTTTTGGGTACAGAATTGATAAACTATATAAAAAGTTTTGCTGTCATTTATATTTAGTGTTATTATTTTTTTTTCCAGCTAGTGCAGCAGAGACAAAAAAAAGTTATACCATAGCAGATTTGGAAAAATTGCAACAGGAAGTACTGTCTTTGAAACGCTCCCTTTTGGTATAAACTATTAAAGACTTCTTTCAGTTGAATTGTTCTTAGTCTGAAGGAATTTTCATTTTGGATCTGTTAAGTTTTTTTTTTTTCCAATGAACAGAGTGCAAGGAAAGATAGATGGATAAAACTTCCTGTTGATGAAACATTGCATAGAATCATGAAAGGCGAGGTTTGTGTGACACTAATACCCTTTGAGTGTTCAGAGCAGTAATTTCATTATTTGGTTGAATGATTTAATAATTTTAGATCTAAAACATCAAAAAATCATCAATTAAATTGTTGCTCTATTTAATTAAATACATTTTTAAAAATATTTTTATCGATAAAAAATATATACATGTATTACTTTAATTAAGCCATATTCTTTGGAGATGTACAAAAGCCTTGATGACAAGCTAACTTTGCTGGACAAAGCTGTGAAAATGAGTGATGGAAATGCTATTATAGCTGTAAGATTCTTTATAAAAACTTAAAAAAACTTTTTGCCTGTACATGCTTAAAATTAGATTAATATTTCAGAGTAATTCATTTTTAAATTCTTCTGGCCTACTACTTTTTCATAGATGCTTAGCTCACAATATTTTACCACAGTTCTTTGATTTCTTTTCTTAAATATAAAATTGAGTGTATATTTATTTTGTATAGAAAACATAAATTATTTTCTTCTGTTAACTTTTTTATTTTCAACTGCTGTATAATGAAAATCATATTTCTTTTGTTTCTTTTTATTAGGCAGTTTTGTTTCTCAAACGAACTGTTAGTAATCAGATCTTCAACAGAGAAATTCTTACCAGACCAGTTGCTGCCAATCATTACTTGGCTTACTTGAAAGCTCATTATGATGCTGCTGAATATATTACTACTCTTATGTAAGTCCAGATCTTTCATTTCATTTGCGCAAAAACTTTCCCAATAATTTTGTTGTAAAATGTAGTAGTTTTTTTTGTTTGTTTAGTTTATGCCAAACCTCTTCTATTATGATTCCGCTGAATGCACTAATTCTGTTTTGTAAGTCTTTATTTTTACTAACCAACCTTTTTAATGTAGGCTATACAAGTTAATAATGAAAAAAAAAGACTAATTTTCTTTGTCTTTAAAATGCAGAATGCTTGGAAGAAATGAAGAAGCTGCTGTAAGTTATTTTTCCTTGTAATGTTTTTTGTCTGAGCTATAGGAGTAAAGTGTACAGAATTACTTTCATGCTTATTTCTCTCTATATATATATATCTGAGCTATGTTAAATCTTTTATAAATGTAATAAATCAAAGTGTTAAGAAGTCCTGGATATGCCAAAAGTGAATAAAGCTATGTCACTGAAAGACAGATAATGGCAGACAAATAAAACTCACTGTTTGTAATAAAAAAAATAAAATACATAAAATGATTTCAAAAAATATCAACCAATCTGTTAAGTTAATGGCTTGAGAAAAGGGTCTTTATTGATTGAACTGATTGAATTTTAAGAATCCATAGTAAAATACAATGTATGACCTGTTAACATTGAAAAAAAAAACAGTGTCATGTATTTCTCTGTATCTCTATAATACAAAAAAAAAAGCACTACATTCATATATAGGGAGTCTAAATTCATTTTGTTAGTAATGTACCACAACATTTTTTTAGCTTTAATAGTAAGTATAATTATTATTAGGGCTCGGATTTTCATGAAAAATCATATAGCAATTTAATCCATTTACATGTAGCACTTAATATGTGTGCTATATGATGATAATTATTTGTCATAAAAAAGCTTCTTTTGGCCTTTTTAGAATAATAGGGCATATTACATTAAAATGCTCTTATTAGCATATTTTTAGGGCATATTTAGTCACTTTTATTGCCGGTATAACTGTCATTATTTCTAACTATTAATTTTATTTTCATATTTCCTGTCAATGAGTTTAAGAAATATTTAAAAAAGAGACTTCAAAACCAAGCTCTATTGTGAAATTTGTAAAGAAATTTTGCATGTTTAGTTTAATTTATGTGATAGTTAACTGCATATTTTTTTTTTGGGTATATTTCAGTCTTTTTTATTGCACAAATGGATGTATATTTCTTCCTTTTTTAGGTCATAGAAATCTGAGCCCTAATTATCATTATTATTTTATTATTATTGTTTTAAAATTTTATTTCAACATCTCTATATCTTTTATATATATTTATGCAAAAAAACATATTTAACATTATTGTCCAGGTTTTCAAATATAAAACATCACTAGCTACTCCTGATGTTCCTGTAAAGATATCAAAACTCAGAGACTCACTGAGGTACTTTTGTTTAATTTTGTCATTTAAAAAAAAGTCTAAAAAATGTTACATGTTAAAATTTAATTTAATGTATAGTTTGTAATATTACATCTTTTTTTAACATTTTGTTTCTAAAGATCAAATTTTCAAAATGACTCCCAGTTAAGTTCTGATGCTTCACTGGTAGAAGAATATATTGATTTACTAGAAAGACAGCGACCTATTGAGGTATTCCATCTCTAGCCTTTTTAATTTATTTCTTTAGCATTTTGGTATATTTTTTTGAAATGTCTATGCAATCATCACTCATCATTATTCAAAAATTTGGCTTTTTAAGTTTCAGTGAATTATCCTAAACTATATTCTTTTCAACCTAGAAAATAATTTCTTAGCACAATTGAATATAATATTTCTAAATCACTGTAAAGTAAAAGGTAATTTATTTATTATTATATGAAGCATAATCTTGTTGACTGTACATAAATGTCAATTTATAGGAAACTGATGCACAGGTGGAGTCATCAGGCAAAAGTACATTATTTAGAGATTTTCCTAGGAAGAAGTCTCTGTTGGACATGCCAGTTGTGACTACATTGTACTACTGCTGCCTTTATCATTATGATTTAGCTGAGGTTAGTTGGTTATAAACAAAAGTCTGACTACCACCTGATCTGTAGAGTAAATTTTATTTTAAAAAAATACAAATAAATAAAACTTAACTTACAAGCATTGATATTTTTCTTTTGTGATTTCTGACCAAAATAAAATGGTATCAAGTCATATGGCTATAATAAGTGGTTATAATTGCATTTTATTTAATAAAAAATTGCGTTATATGATACTATTTCTTTGTTTGCTAGTTCAGGGCTTATTTACTTTCAGTTAGGTTCAAAATATTCCATTGAGATACTTGAAAAGAAATAGTATTTAAAAGTACTAATTAATTTGTTATAAAAAAAATTACACAATAGAAATATATTTTTCTTTTTGCATTTTCTAGAGATTAATATATTACAAAGCAATATTTTACATACAATGGTACATATTTTTAAGAACTGGTAGGCTTTATAAATTAATTGGTGATGAATTATATTTTTCAGAATAATCTGGCAAGTCCTTTGGCACTGAAGAAAAGGCATATGGTATTTTGTATATATTTTTTTTAGATTATTAAAATGTCAACAATATTAAACATGGCATGCTTATTATATTAAAAAAATGCTTACATTTATCGTACTTTAATTATGATTATAAATAATTTTTTTTTTTTTTGGATAAAGTAATGTGTCCTTTTGAGGGTTTAACCTATTATTGGCTTTTGTAGGCATCTAAATTAAAAGTACTGAAATTAAATATGCAATATTTAGTATTGAAAGTAAAAGAATATTTCCGATTTAAACAATAACTCCATTATGACTTTTTCTATATTACACATTTGAAAAATAATTTTTTTTTTTTTACAAAAATATTATAAATTTCTTTAGAAATGTTTACGTATTCAAGTACAGTAAATGCAGTAAAGTTAAATTGATAATAAATTAAATTTTTTTAAACAGATTTCAGATAAACAGTTTATGTGGACAGGTATTTCTGCTAGAGCTAGAATTCATCAGTGGAAAGACATAGAAGCGTTGCTTACCACCAAAGTAATTGTCATGACATTATGCCATGTTTTAAAAAAAAATAGTTGAGCCTTACACTTTCAACTTACACACATCTGTTTAGTTTGTGTCTTTGCCTTTACAATATAAAACATTATAGTTAATTTTTCTTAGGGTTGGTTTGGAGGCACAAAAATGAAGGCAGTCATTGGATTTGACAAAGTCGTAAATATTTTACACAAAAATAATGCCCCACCTGATGTAAGTGCAGTTGTGTGAATTTAATTGAACATTTTCCTTATTAAATTTTATTTTAATGTTTTTTTCTCATTAAATTTTATTTAGTATTTTGTGCAATGTATTATTTTGTTCTGCAATAGGTAAAAAAAATAATTTGTTTTTTTTTGTGTTAAAAATGGCCACAAAACTGTACGAGAGTATTACATCTCATTTTATTAAAGTAATCTATAGTATAAACTTTTTCAATTAATTAAAAAAAACTGTTCTATACTCAGTACTCTAAAAAAAAAAGTGTAAATATATTTTTTTTCAGAATTTCTCTAAATAGTGAATTTTACACATAAGGGAATGTATTGTAAAGTTTAAAGTATTAATAATAAAAAAATGTTATAAATTTTTACAGATTTTGGATAAGTATTTAGCTATGATTGACAGCCTTGATCAAAGACTGAATTTAGCGAAAAAGGTTCAGTGCCCTAAGACAATAGTAGATGTAAGTAAATAAATCTAACCTGAAACAGCTACTTATGGAGATCAATTGCCAAAAGGTTATCTTTTTTGTACTTACAGTTTTTCTTTAAGTGATATAGGATTTCAGTACATGCTTTAATTACATTTTACAATTTTTTAAATATTATATTTGCAGACATTAATAGCAATGAAAAATAAACAAGAATTAGAAACATATGCAACCAAGCTTGATCGTTATTCAAAGGAGGGGTTGTATGCTTATGATGCCTTAAATAGTTCTGTGAGTTCATTGTTTACTGTAACTGTTTTTTTTTTTTTTGTTTTAATTTATAAATTTACCAAGTTAACTTCTGTCAGATTATTTAGAAATTGTTTTTGTTTTTCATTTTTACCTGATTTTTTTCTTATCATTGCAGACTATCAAATGGAGATAACACATTTTAGGGCTGAAGATTATTTGTGATAAAAAGAGTGGAGTCAAAATTTCATAGCTGTAACATGAATTTGTGTTATTTATATTTATTTTTGTTCATTATTGACAGTATTGCTAAAATATTATAGATTATAAAAAAATTGAAATATGTTTCTAATCATGCACTTTCTGGTGTGTAAAATCAATGCTTCATATTTATAAATATTTCACTAATAATAAGAAAAAAAAATTCTCTGTGACATTTTTTAAATTAAGTCTACACGCTAATATTAAAAGAGGGCGAAAATTGAGATACTGTACATGATATAGTTTAGTATGGGCGTGTAATTTGTAATTTTTAGAAAGAGTTAATAAATCAAATAAGCAGTTGATTTTAAAACCAGACTAAATTGATCTCTCAACCTGATATTGTACATAAATGTTAAGATCAATACTGGTGAAAAATGAATTACAGTCAAACACTGCTCTTCCGTTAATGATTCTGCTCTAATGCTGTATTTTCCCACACTTCCATAATTTTTCACAAACATTTTTTTTCTCATTACTTTTTGATATATATGAGCCAAAATAATCATGATACACGTATGTGTTTGAATCTTGTGCTTAGTCAGCTTGTGGTGACAAAATGATAAAAATAAATAAACTGTAAATCTACATAACTTTTTTTTTTCACTGAAGAAAATAATTGTTTTAGTTTTATTATGAGAATTTGCTTGAAAATAAATGCAAGTGTCCAGATGAGGCAAACAATGAATAAGGGCACTACTAATGCTGTTCCTTATTACCTTTTTGTTATAATCCCATTTCCATACATTCATAGAAGTGAACGAATTCAAACAATAATTAGGATTTTATTTTAGCAAAAGTTTATATTCAACACCATTTAAAAAATTTGTAACAAAAATTAAAATTTTACTAAAATTATATAACAATGTCAATATTAAGAAAAATTTTCAACTGAATTATAAAAAAAGTACTGTCAAAACTAACAGCAATATTTATTTGTAAATATTACTAGCATTAGAGTAAATATTAAGCATGTAAATATCAACTAAATACATGTTTGTTGGAAATTTTAAAAAAAGGGATAATATTTTTACATTTCAGAAGAAAAAAAAAACATTTGATTATCATTAACATCATTTTGATATACTCAGAATAAATTAAGTTGACGAACTTCTGATTGTATCTGACTAAATGAATTGGAAATATTTTCAACTTTTAAATCATATAAAAATAATATAAAGCTGCCAATAAATCAATTTTGTATTGTAAATCATTTACACATCTTTAACCTCACCAAAATGTTAAATATTGGTGTTTCACAGCAATGACTAAAAAAATTTATATTATACTATGAACATCTGCCACAACAGTACATAATAACAGAAATATTACAATAAGTAAAAAAAAAAAATTATTATTGCTATAAATTATTTAGTTCATGTGTTATATTTTATTAATAGGTTACCAATTCCCTAGTTCATGCATCACACAGTGTAAAGATGTGGATGACCACAGTAATGAAGTATAACACAGAAGGGGATGGCACAATCATTGAAACTAACACGGATGCTATTAACCAACAAGCTCTCAAGACAACTATATATAAAGCTCAGTACTATTAAAAATAGTCCATGCTGTACAAAAAAAAATGTTGAGATGAGCAGTATCTGGTTGTGTTCACCAATATTACAGCAAAATAAAAGTAAAATGGATTAAACAAATGTGGAGTAGCAATAAAAATTAATTTGTAAGATCAGAATGAATGAGATTATACATATGTAGCTATATATCTATAAAAATAAAAGCAGGTTATGTAAGAAAATCGAACAGACCAGAAATAAAAAATCATCAATAAGTTGCTCTTGAAATTATTATGTATAACATTTGTAATCACTAATAATTAGTATTAATATAAACAACTGTTTGAAGAAAATAAATTGATGAAAATGAATCGGTGGTTCTCAAACTAAATATTCGTGACTCATTATGAGAACACCTTCAAAAGCTGATAAAGAGAATAAAAGCTTTCATTAATTAATTATTTAAAAAAACTTTCTCCTCATACTTTCTAGATTTACAAATGTTAAGTTTTGTGCCAAAAAGAGAAACCGTTTGAATTATGCAGACACATGTATAAATTTAAATTGTTGTGACCCAACTTAAATATATATTTTGAGAACCACTGGTATAATTAGATTTAAATATTTCTTTAATCATAAATCTGGAAAAAATATGTACAATAAGTTATTAAGATATCAGTGTGCCTCATTATTAAATATATAAAAATAAAATGTCAACAATAATATAAAATACATCACAGAATTATTAAGACATCTGTTCAGTTTGTTTCTTATCATTATAATGGGACTAAATCACAAATCACTATTGCTGAAATGTGCAGCTAAGTAGCCTTCATTTTGAACATATTTAGCATTATTAAATAAAATAGTCTTCTTATATAGAACAACCTCATTATCAAACTCAAATAACATTTTAACAAAATAACGTAAAAAAAAGTGAACCAAAACCACACAAAAAAAAAAACACCTGTAGGTGGAAACCCCTCTTATCATTTACAGATCAAATATAAAAAGTTGTAACATCAGCTTTACCATGAAATGGATTATGGTCTCAGACTCATCTGAATTTTTGACAAGAATCCCTGAACTTCAAAAATCATAATTCAGGTCATGGCTAAATATTTTATGACAAGTAGAAACAACCTTTAAATGTTGGATATAGAGTATAACAGCCAGGCTTTTGATCACAGGTTAAATTCACACTGAGATTTTATCTTGGGTCAGAGGATGGTCCCAGGGTTCACAAAGAATTTAATAGTTACCATAGATTTTATGCTAGTCAGATCTATTTGCCTTGAAGAAATCCTAATCATACAACCAGAAAGATAAGGCTTACAGAGGTGCAGCTAATTATAAAAAATAACAAAAAAACTTTGCTTTTCTTTCTTGAATACATCAAGCAGACTTTCAAATACCCAGCTGTTAAAAAATGAGGAACTAATAAGAGTTTGAATAAAAAGGGGGTTTTAAAATTAATGGTGGGGCGGGAAATGTTTATTGATTGAGCTCTAGCTAAGCTTTTTGCCAGCTTGGGTAGAACTGTCGAGCTACTTTATTTAAAACATCAGCTACGAATATAATGTGACCTTTAAGTCTTATAAATATAGTAATGCTTTTCTACAAATAAATACATTTGTAATAAACAAAAATAAATAGTTCTTTTACAAAACAAAAAAAAATATGAAATACCAAATTTAATAAAAAAAAATATTATTAGAAGTTTTTTTTTAGTAATAAATTTATGCCATTCACTGATGAGCTTTTATAAAAAAAAGAAAATACAGATTAAATTATAAAAATAAGATTTATCACTGAAAGAAAATATGCTATATTAATATCAATAAAGATTTTGATCAACCCAGACATTAATAAAAACTTGTTAAAGATGTTAAAAAAAAGTGTAACCCACAACTGCTAAAAAACTATGAAACTCCATGGAGTTAGGATTGTTTTCAGCAAAATAAATAAATTGGGAAATTCTTGGAAAAAGGCTTCATTTACAGAATCAAGTCAAATATTTGTTAACAGATTTTGAAATATAAAAAAAAACTGCCTATTTGAGCATAATTGACCAAATGCGAAAAATGTCTTAATATATTATAAGATATATTTTTTTAATTTACATGCACTTAAATTACTTTCATCAGAATGATCACAACATTTCTCTTAAAATTTTAACAGTAAATAAAATTAATTTAGAAAATATGCTTTAATACTACTTAATCTAGAAAATATGTCTTTAAAATGTTGAAGTACCTAAATTAAGAAAAAAAATGTACTACAAAACAATCACTAAGAAATGTATAATTTTAAAACGTTTCACATGTACTCTAATTACTTCCATCAAACATACCACAAAATTAAACTTTAAAATATTAATATTAAGTTAATTCCAGTAGTAATTACAAACTTTGCATGAATAAAGAAAATCGTAAATGATTTAATTTGATGATTCATCAAAATTGTAAAGTTATAAGGTAAAAAAAAAATGTCAAGTGAGGAGAAAATTGATTGGTTTAAAACAATGAGACAGAGAAATTCTATGTGAAAAAAAAACAAAGAATAAAACTTATACAAGACTCATGTGATATGCTAAATAAGAAAATGAGATTTTTTAAATGTAGAAAAAAAACATGAATTTTAAAGAGATTCACCACCACAGGGTTTGAAATGTTTACAGGCAAACCTTTCTCAATTCACACTGAAGAATCTAAAAGAAAAATAAGGAATGATTGTACCTTGTAAATTACTACTCAGTTTTCAGTACTATGTGGAATGTCTTTCCAAAATTTATATTATTCTGCCAATAAAAATTCATAAAATTTATTTTCTCTGAAAACTTAAATTATCTAATTAATCATGTTTAATAACTATAACTTATGTGTTTAAATGAGTTAAATTATAGCAGAAATATATGTTTAAAAACAAAAAAATTCAAGACAGGGTATTTAAAGTTTTTACAAACATTTTAAACAAGTATGAATATTGATATGATACAAAATGGATAATAAATATTTTGAACAAAATAAAAAATCTACTAAGACTTAACACAGCTTTTCAGACTCATTTAAAGTAAATTAAATAAAACAAACTTGATTGTTGAATTCTATAAGCTGACAATAAACTATTTTTTTCCGGCTTCAATTATTTTGTTCCAACAATCCCTCTGACTTGAAAACCCATTTCTGAGTTGCCATATCATTTTTGCAAGGCTGTAAAAATAGGGTCCCAGCTGGTAACACTTGCAGACAGAGACTGTAAGTCTTGTGAATCAATTGATGTTCCTAAGAAAAATGTACAAAGTAATGGGAATTTTAAAAATATGATTAATATGATACTTTTGGAATTTTCTCGTGTAAATATACAAATCTTTATGCGATGTATTAATTTAATGACAAGAAAGATAATCGTCAGTGATATATCTTAAATTTATCATTTAAATATCTGTCTTCAATGTATTGATAATTATGCACTTTTTACTGGAAAACAAGCACATTATGAAAGCAAATCAGCACAAAAATATAGAATCACAATCAGATATATTTAGAACTGAGTTAATCAAACCATTAAAATTCTACTTCATAGGCCAAATTTCATGCAATTCTAAAGTTACCTCTGTGTACAACCATTTATCAGAAGTGCTTAAAAAGCAATTCTGAATGTGGGGTATGAGATCTTCACCAACAGCTTTGATTACAACGCAGTGAATAGTAGCTTGTAAAAATCCGTCTTTGCTTAAAGAAAATCCCTAGAATAAAAAATTAAAAATTTCCTTTAAAAGCACTAACTTTTTTTTAATACTTCTATAAATGAAATAAAATATATATTAGCACTATATCTTAACACTCTAAAGTCTTTTTTTATAAGGATTTTTAAATGCCAATTTGCAGTTATGTTGTAAATAAATCAGGCAGAATTTTTGAAATAATATATTTAAAAAAATAATTTTCATTCATTGTCTGCCAACATTTTTGTGGACGTTTTGTTTTAATTTTCACTTTTCTACTTAAAGTTATCCACATACCGCTATTATTTCAAGGCTTTTATAATCTTTTTTTTATGTGATTTTATTTTGTGCTGCATTTTTGTTAAATGTATCCCCTGCATAAAAAAAGATCTTACAGTATATGTCTATGTTAAATAATTATAATTTAACATGATTGAATTTATAATTTATGCATCCATTTCTACTTTTTCCAATTTGTAAAGCTAAAAGATTATTTAAAGTAATATGAATTCTTAGGATTAACATCTGAATTTTTCCATCAAAAAATAAATGACATTTTATTAAAAAAAAAAAAAGTACTATGAAACTGCTCTCCTCATTTTTAAAAATTAAAATTTTTAATGAGTAAATTAATTTTGTTTAACCCAATATTTCAACCAATCAGAAAACACCTCTCACTTGTGTCTGCAAGCGACCACTACAAGGCTTTATTAATAATAACACTGGATCTTGGAAAACATAGTCATTGTTATCTAGACAAAGATGACCATCTGGTGTGGAGATCTGCAAACAAGTTTTAAGAGTATAAGGAATAAAAATATAAAAAAAAACAAAAACAGCTAATCCAGCAATGTTAAGTTAATATACAATATAGTAGAAATACATGTCTATTTATATAATTAAAAAATATAAAAAAAAAATAAAAACTCTAAGAAAATAAATTCCTTATGAAGAAAAAAAATACTTTAAACTATGTTCACCTAGCATTATTGTCTAAAAATGAAATGATTTACATTTTATTATATGTGAAATTAAACTAGAAAACAGCACACTTTTACCATTTGTTCTAATTAGAATCTATGTATTAAGCAAAGACAAAAACAATAATGGCAAATAATAATGAACATCTTACCTGCCCCCATATCAGGGCGTTGTCTTTATAGGGCATTAGCTCCGGCCAGATATTTTTAATAAACCATGAGAAGTCCTGACATTTTAATCTGGACTTGATAGCTAATCTTTCTGACAGATCCCCAACATCCATTGACTTCAGAAATACATTATATAAGTTGATGAAAATAGTGCAATGGTAAGTGCAAGGCTAACAGTAATAGCTACTTTCACATTTATGTGTTTTGTAAACATAATACAATGTCTGAAAGTTTTTAGGATCCTTAAATTATTTTATTTAGAAATTTAGAAGTTAACTCAGACTCTGTTGGTCTTGAGGATTAAGCTAAGTTAAATTTGAATTATAAAAAAAAAAATTAGAATTATAAAAGAGCTCATGTCTAGTAATCTGCATGAAAAAACCCCAAAAACAAATACAATATACCTTCATCCCTGGAAATAAATTGTAAACATAAATTTTATAGTCTCCGAGCCAAACATCCACAGCTCTTTTATAATTGTGCATTTCAGTCACACCACGTCCTCTAGGAAAACTGTAAGGCTGGGATCTTTCTATGTGACCTATATGTGAACAAGGAATATGTAAAAGTTGACCACCACACATCCACACCTAGGAAAATAGAAGAAAAAAAAATTTGGGCAGATAAAAATTGAGAAGATGTGATACCATTTAAAAAAAATGTGAAGTTTATTCATGCACTTTTTCAATTCACTTAAAAATCCATTTACAAAATCATAACAGAAATAGTAACCAAAATAATGCCCAATTACAAAGTGCAGGTGAAGTTTACACAACAGTTTATGGCAATTATGACTCACTCATAAGCAGGAAACAAAACAAATACTGATTGTATAGTGTGATATGCAAGCATAAGTAAAATACTGGAGAGTTGTCAATAAAAATAAACTGAAAAGACACTCTGAAATAGTAAATTTTTTTTACAGTTTCGGTTTATGTTGAAATCACAGAAAATTTTATTTTACTTAAAGATGGATTCATAATTACAATAATTTGCTATAAATATTTTTCTGTACCATTAAGAAAAATTATCACTTACTCTCCAAGCCAATTCAATGTTCTCTCCACCCCATATCATCATATTCTCATCATATGTTCCAATACTTTTGAAATATTCCACATCCACTGTAAAACCAGGCCCTACCATTAATACACCCCTGGGAAAATTTCAGAAATAGAATGGAATCGAACAAAGAAATAATTTTCAGATTTAATTTTAAAAAAAATAAGGTAAAACAATACATACGGCATTGGATCAATATCTTTTTTTCCTTTTAACTGGTCAGGCCTAAAATAGGTTTCAAAGAATTGCATATCCCAGCGAAAACCATAGCGGGTGCGATAGCCTGGATAAAAGTTGTAATCCAAAGTCTCACGATGAATGTAGTCTAACTGACCCATAGCTATTGTCTGCTTGTTTTTTACAACTTCATACAAAAGAGGTTGCAGCCTGAACAAAAATAGACAGTAAATAATATTTAAAAGGATTATAATTTTTTTAGCAATCCAATAAAACAATCATCTTTTTAAAATAAATCTGTTGATTAAAAGTAATAAAAAAAAAACACATTTTTGTTATGGCTGAGCCACGTTTGGTGCAAGGCTGCAACATTTGTTATGTCTTGAGATTTGACAATATTTTATATTTAACACTGCTTGCTCCTTATGCCCAAATAATGAACACAAGTCTTTGGTACATTGTTGAAAAGGTTATGCACTCCTGCTCTATATCAATTATATCAGGAATCTAGAATCACGCATTTACCTCCCTTAGCACAGTTCATCAGTGGTAGGAGAGTGGCTCACGTTGGACCACTTAGCCAAAGTTATCATATAGAAATGAGCTCACCAATCGTAATTAACCTCCATGTGGCTGTCAAAAAATGAAACAACTTGAGAGGTCACATATTTAAGTCCCTCCAAGCGAGCACGTATAAGGCCTTGCCTTGTTTCCAAACGAATGAGAGTGACAAGATTTTTGGGAAAATGTTCCTCAATGTAAAATTTCAAATGGGTTTTGAGAATTTCTGAAAACAAAAAACATGTATCATTATGTAAATATGACAAACTCCACTTTTTAAATGTGTCATTTATTGAGCGCAAAAATAAGTTAAGAGAAATGTAATTGTTTTATTTCCAAAGGAAAAAAAATAATTTAAAGAAGAAATATGAAACTTTTAATAAATTGGTTAATTCAGGTTCAATGTGATTTCTCTAACTTAGGTTTATAATTAATGGACATTGTTTGCCATTTTTTTAATTAATAAAAGTAGAAAACCCTGTCTTATTAAACATCTAAAACTAGAAACTCTGCAACAGTTGTTCTAAATTACACTGTAACTATGTCTCTTTACAAATTCACTTATAGGATAAGTATATTTTTACAAATGTGATCCACTAAATTTGTCAAGGTCAAATTAATATTCTGCTGCACTTTGACTTAGCCATTCATTATATGATGCATTTTTAAAGTTATCACTAAAATCCATACCGACATCACTAGCATCATCAACAAGGATAATCTGCTTCAATAACTTCTGAGGTGTTCTGTTAAAGAGGGCATAAAGTGTTCTCAAAATGACTGAAGGCCACTCATTGTGAAAGGGAATGACAACACTTGTTGTTGGAAGATCATCAGGATATTTCAGAGACGCACAGCTTGAAAATATATAAAGAGTAAACAATAATAAAGTAAAAATGAAGACACATAACCAAAATTGATCATTAAAATTTAAATCAATGCTGAAATCCATGTAAGCTAGTGTAAAAATGCTGCCAATTTTTCTTGTCTCTTTTTTTTGTTTATAAAAAAAACTATCAAATGTAGGCCTATTTGAAAACCTAAATCTCAGCCAATTTGTTGAATGCCATTAAAAGTCAATAATATGATGACTATTACAGTCTACAAACACAATTATAGCTTAATACATCAGTCTCCTGACAAAATCTGGATAATGAACTCTAATAATCATTTCACATTTTTTAAAAGCTTTTATTTAGTTTCACTTTGTTTGTGGGTGTGTGTATCCTAAAATTTTATAACTCACTTTTGAAATGTTGAAAAATTTAACAGGTGTGCATTATCGATGACAACACACTGGTTGGAGTCAATTCTTGTAGAAGTTAATTACTTTTTAAGTAATCAATAAATGGGGACAAATACAGAAATAGATTATATTGTCGAATCTAATAAGAAACTACATAGTAATTATAAGTGCCTATATTTTTAATCTAACTCTTGCACACTTATAGGTAGCCTATTTAAGTTTAAAAAACAATAGATACAATATTTGATCACAAAAAAAATAATACAGAAAGAGAACATCGCTTAAAAAAAAACAGCGAAGTGAGGTTCTACGTCACAGCGTGCGTCGACCGTCAGTATAAAAATAGTCTGGGGAGTTTCAAAATTATAGAAATTGAATAGAGACGACTTACTTTCTTGAATAAAAATGAAATGCTGGGGAATTCTAAACACAACAAGGATTTCTTATTAATGAATTAAGATTTTTAAATGATATGGAGTAGTGTGCGCAAATTATGTACAGTTGGAATAAAAATGAAATAGAAGAAAATTAAAATAATACATGTTCTAAGAACATGCAGTTATACTAAATGCCCCTTTTTGTAATTTTGTACATTGAGACCTACTGCGATTCGGGCATGTCTTGAGTGGAAGGGGGTGGCGGGCGGGCGAGGGAGGGAAGATTGGGTGCGGGGCTAAGTGAAAGAGAATTGATAAATTATAAAAAAAAGAACTATTGAGAAAGAGTCCTTTAAAATATTATAAAAGAGCTCAGATTTAGTTATAAAAAAAAACAAATTTACCTTCATGCCTGGAAATAAATTGTAAACATAAATTTTATAGTCTCCGAGCCAAACATCCACAGCTCTTTTATAATTGTGTATTTCAGACTTTTATATTATGAGCGAATCACCATTTTCAACTAAACTGGGTGCCTAATAGCAGGTCTGGGTACCGGGCCTATTTACTAGTACATATATATATATATATATATATATATATATATATATATATATATAATGGTTTAAAGAATTATCTTTTTTTTAGAATATGTATTTTAACAAAAGATAATATTTTTTTTTTACTTAAACAGTGAATACTATAAAAAATTCAAATAGTATGAACATAATAGGAATAAATACAACAGTTAGAAATTATACTTACCCTAAAGGTCTAGAATCAGGAACATCGCGATTAAGAGGTGTTTTATCACTTTTGAATATATTTAAATTATAATTTTTTTGAAAGGCCTGTGTGATTTCATTGATGTTGAGTTCTAATTTACTTTCTCTTACACCAGTTAAATTAGAAGGTTTTGTTTCTTTGAGTCTCTCTTTTAATTTGCTTGTTTCTGCAGTCAGATCCCAGTAAAGAGTTTCCTCATTTTTCTTCAATGTCTCAGCCACTAACTGTGGCATGACACGTCGGAAAGCATGCGATCTTTTATCAAAGACGGTGAAGTATAATGTACTTGCTATGCATATACTTGCAAAGACGATGCAGACCAAAAAAACAATTCTACGAATATGAATTCTCATGATAGATAAGTAGCACCTGCAAAATGAAAATTGATTCCAGAAACAGATTAATAGCAGAAATGCAGCAGTCAAATCACTCAAGTGAAAAAAATGTTAAAAATTACTATTTCAAAATGTAAAAAAAAAGTTAAGTGGTCATAAATTACTAAAATAAAAAGGAAAGGCTTCAACATATTAGGAACTAAACGGAAAAGCTTTTTATATTCCAGTTGTGGCCTATAAATGAATGATCAATCACCTGCTGAATGCATTCATTGTTTTTGTATGCTTCATTAAAATAATATAATTACATAATGCATAAATTTGGGCTATGACCTACAATTTGAATATGTAAAAAATATGTATTATCATTTCTATATTTATAAATGTGAACTTCTATGTGCTCTTATGTATTTCTGTCTGTCAAATACAACACTTTATTTTACTCATCATGTCTTCAAGAAAAGACAACATGGAAACAGAATAAGTATGGCAATATATATACTTTTTTTTAATAAAAATAATTGATGTATGCAATAATCAATATTGTCAAAATATTTTTAATTAAATCAATCACAGATCATTTATTGCCAAATGAAGTGAAATGATTGCTTGCCCGAGTGGCGAGTTAATTTATTTCAATCACAATGAATCTGCACTTTCGATGATTGATTGAAATGCGTTTTATTGATTTAGTTTAAAAAATATCTCAATTTCTAAAAAAAAAATAATAATAATGGTGAAGAATGTTTGTTTGCAAATGTTTTCCCCCTTTTTTAACACGTTCAATACATTTTCAATGTTTAATATTTATGATTTTTTTTGTTAACCTTTCTCAGTCTCTGTTACTTACAACGCGCACAGGATATCATGAATACAGAAAAATTAACAGTCGTCATCTTGATATTACTGCAATATTCATTGTTAACAAATTATTCGAAAATTATTGCTATACATATCCATCTAAGAATTGCATGTGTACTTTTTTTCTTTAGCATGCTAGTAGCGTTCGACGAGCCATCCAAAGTCTATTTGTTTACGCCGGAAGTAAATAATGGCGTATTAAACTTTGACCTGCAGTTAAAAATAAACAATCGCACGTGTTTCTTTCTTCTACAGCTTAAGGAAATAATACCGGGGCCCTACTTATTTACCCCTATCATCTATCAGAATCTTTATGAAAGGATTTGTAGCAGTGAATGCAGACAGAGCCGTTATAAAGTAATGGTGGCCCCAGGCAAAAGTAGATTAGTTGCTCCTAGGTAAATGAACATTTTGTGTCCCCCTTATATATCTAAGCCTAATGGATGTTTAGTCCCTAAGCAAAACTAAATATGGGGCCCACTAGGTAAATGTACATTTGTTGTCCCCCTTATATATCTAAGCCTAAGGTTGTCCCTAAATAAAGCTAAATATGGGGCCCAAGTAAAAACGATGTACAAACAAATAGAATTACTTGTACTAGTATAGCACCTTGGGTACTCACACCTTCATCTTTGATACTTGTAGGCTACTCGTACTTCTCTACCAAATGATAAGCAGCGAGGTGCAAAAGAATAGCCAGAACACAAAGACATATCATGTTATTATGCCGTATGGACCTACAACAGAACCTCACCCAGCGATACGCCATTTATAAACTATGACGAAAGGAACCATTCTAACTAGTGTTGTTTTAGTCCCAGGTCATATTTTAGTTTCAGTTTTTATTTCGTTTTTTTTTTCTGTAATAATTTTAGTTGTCGTCTAGTTTTAGTCTTGCTTCTAATTTTAGTTTTAGTTTTAGTTCTCGTTGACGAAAAGTCGACATTTTCGTTAACGAAGGTTTTAGTTTTAGTTTTCGTGAACGAAAGCAACACTATATTTTAGTTTCAGTTTTTATTTAGTTTTTTCTGTAATAATTTCAGTTTTGTCCAGTTTTAGTCTTGCTGCTAATTTTTTTTTTTAGTTTTAGTTTTAGTTTTCGTCAACGAAAACAACACTAGGGCATAGGCCTATATGTCGGGAAGGGATTATGTCTAAGGACGACCTGTACATTATTGAAAATCTGAAAAAAAAAACAAGCACCGGAAAGTAATATCATTACAAGCACCGGAAAGTAATATCATTACTAGGGAGCGACCGATAATCGGATCGCTATCGGTATCGGACCGATATTGGCACTATCGGTTAATATCGGATCGGCCGATTGTTGTAGGGAGCGATCGATAGTCGAACCGATATTGGCACTATGGGTTAACTGTCGGACCGGCCGTTTTTTTGGCTGCCGATACATTGTTTTTTTTTCACAACAGAGTTGCAGAAAAAAAAAATCAGTAAATAACCCAATACTATAACCAGATCAGACAAGATTTAAAAAAAAAGGAAAAAAAAACCCGTACACAGAAATTGTCACGTCTTCCTCAGAGATATGACCTTGAAACAATAGGATTGGCATTTCTTAATTCTAATGTATGACCTTGAATGATAAATTAGAACACTGTGTGTATTTTTTTGTTGGGATGGGAAGTTGGGGGGGGGGAACATCAGACTTCATGTCGGCGAAGTGTCACGAAATATGACAGGGAAGGGGTAAGCATGGGTTGACATACGTCATTAGCTGTAGCATGAGAGAAACATGTGCTTGGCATTGTTGTTGATTAAAAAAAAATATCGGTATCTGGGGGGGGGTTACAAAATATGTGAACTTGGCTTGAAATATGTCATATAGCACGAGAATAACACGTGTTTGGCATTGTTGTTGCTTAAGGGGCTGTCCATTAATTACGTCAACAAAAATAGGGGGCGGGGGGTCAGAAAATTTTTGACAATTGTTGACAAGGGGGAGGGGGAGGTCAAGAAAAGTTGACGTCAACAATGTTACTTTTTTAAATTGAATATAATTACTTAATAAATAGGAAAATGAGCAGCGTTTGTAGTTTTAATGTTACACACTCGCTTAACATTCAGTATTTTAATTAAACTAACTATATTCCTACTAATTTTGCCACATAAACATTTTGGAAGCCACCTTTTTTAGGGGGTAATCAAATGTTGACGTAATTTTATAGGGGGAGTCCCTGGAAGTTTGATGTTGTTGACGGGGGGGGGTGATGTCAAAATCGCTAAAAATTTGTTGACATAAATAATGGACAGCCCCTAAAAAGAAAATATCGGTATCGGTACTGGTAAAAATGCTGGGGAAAATATCGGTATCGGACTATCGGTAAAAAGGCATATCGGTCGCTCCCTAATCATTACAAGCATCGGAAAGAAATATCATAACAAGCACCGGAAAGTATCGTTGTAACTGCCAACATAATAGTTGACTATAATCGTGAGTGTACGCAACTTTTTGAGGACATTAAAATGTGTGCGCGTAATAGAGCAGTATAAAGGCCTGCTACGCGAAACAGCAGTGCGGTCTTGTGATATGTATGTGCACGCTCGGTGAGTTGTGTGCGCGCGAAAATGCCCATGGATTAGAGGGGATACTTGCCTGGGATGTCTCCCCATTATTTGAGGTCATTAGGAAAATACACTATCAGGGCTCCTATAGCACCCGATTTGAAAGGAACTAGTGAGGTTGTTTTTGTTTTTTTTGGCATTATGGGGCCCTATATAAGGCTATATGGCATCCCAGTTTACCCATCCATAAGATGGGGCCCTATATAAGGCTATATGGCATCCCAGTTTATCCATCCATAAGAACGCCTCTGATGGACTGTACCCAGTACACACAAATCTCATCTAATGCTATCCATTTTTCCCCTTCTATCTAAATACAGTGGGTATTCGGTTAACGAACTGTTCGGACAGCGAACAAATCGGACAACGAACACTTTCAGGAAAGATTTTTGTGTTCGGACAACGAACAAAATTCGGATAACGAACAAAAACTAATTCTAACGAAAACGTCTCGGCTCTCGGAACACCCGACGTCAGTCCTCAATTCGTCCTGAAAATGGATGTGCGCGTTCGCTGACACGTCATCATTCATACTACGTAGCAGTGAGGCAGCACCATACGAAGCGTAGGGTGGTGTGCGACGACACATCGTCAATAGTGTACCATACATGTGTAGTTAGTTTATGTCCTTGTGGTTTTCGTATGTGCTTCTCTAAACGCCTTATAAAAAAAACCCTGAAAATTTGACAATATTATGGGACCTGAAAGAGTGGAGTGTCAAGAACTGTGCTCACCATAAAAACCAAGCAAGATATTATAACTAAACTAGAGAGTGGACAAATAATGACTGATTTTACCAGGCAGTACGGCTTTAACAGGTCTACTGTAGGCACAATCCTAGCTAAAA
>JAGDYQ010000133.1:2623112-2640315 GCA_021962125.1 Bulinus truncatus | reverse complement strand
GACTTGAACTTCTCCTTCAGGTCATAATCTGCTTGTAGGTCAAGAAGCTCTAACCAATATTCTTGAGCCATAAAACCGATTTAATATCACTAGATTCAAATCAAATAGTCGAATAAAATTTTTAAAATATAGCGAAAACTCCAAACAAAGAGAATTAAAATCGACATAGGATCGTAACTTGTATGTGCAAACGGACGGGCCGCATGCGGCCCGTACTTTGCCTACCCCTGGCTTAATACATCAGTCACCTGACAAAATCTGTATAATGAACTTTAATAACACTAGCGAACAAAAAAAAATTTTTGGTCTGCTACCTGAAAAAAACAAGCTAGTCTGACTAATTCTGACACGCTGATTACAGTGGTGTAATCAGAATTTTCCTAGCACATCAGGTTCTTGAGTTATATGATTTTTATATTTATGGAAAAATTGCATGTTGTAGCTAGCTATTATAATTGCTTAATAATGTTTTACACTTGCCATGCTGTGTGCTTTACCATTAAATGTTAAGTTTTTATATTTAGACTGATTGTGTATTAAAACTTGGACTGATCAAAAATTTTGTGAAGGCTCTGGACAAGGATTCGGGTGGCTTTTCGTATCTTCAAGAGAAGTTCAAGACCACTCTTACACCAGCAAAGATAATTGCAGGTGTGTTCACCGGACCTCCAATTCGTGAAGTAATTCCCACCTTTAAGACACAGCTGCATTTTTTAAAAGCTTTTATTTAGTTTCACTTTGTGTGTGGGTATGTGTATCCTAAAATTTTATAACTCACTTTTGAAATGTTGGAAAATTTAACAGGTGTGCATTATCGATGACAATACACTGGTTGGAGTCAATTCTTGTAGAAGCTAATTACTTTTTTAGTAATCAATAAATGGGGACAAATACAGAAAGAGATTATGTTGTCGAATCTAAAAAGGAAGTACATAGTAATTATAAGTGCCTATATTGCACATTTATAGGTAGCCTATTTAAGTTTGAAAAACAATAGTTAGATACAATATTTGATCACACAAAGTATAATACAGAAAAAAAAACTGCTTTATTTAAATTTCATAGATAAGTGATTGGCAGCCTGTGTTCTGCAAGAAAAGTAATTCATTGACTAATTGCAAGATGAATAATTGAAACTAATATTCAATATTGGCGTCCACACCTTTTATGAGCAATTATAAATTCTATATATATATATATATATATTATATGATTTAAAGAATTATCTTTAGAATATGTATTTTAACAAAAGATAATAATAATTTTTTTTCACTTAAACGGTGAATACTATAAAAAATTCAAATAGTATTACCATAATAGGAATAAAAACAACAGTTAGAAGTGATACTTACCCTAAAGGTCTAGAATCAGGAACATCGCGATTAAGAGGTGTTTTATCACTTTTGAATATATTTAAATTATAATTTTTCTGAAAGGCCTGTGTGATTTCATTAATGTTGAGTTCTAATTTACTTTCTCTTACACCAGTTAAATTAGAAGGTTTTGTTTCTTTGAGTCTCTCTTTTAATTTGCTTGTTTCTGCAGTCAGATCCCAGTAAAGAGTTTCCTTATGTTTCTTCAATGTCTCAGCCACTAACTGTGGCATGACACGTCGGGAAGCATGCGATCTTTTATCAAAAACGGTGAAGTATAATGTACTTGCTATGCATATACTTGCAAAGACGATGCAGACCAAAAAAACAATTCTACGGATATGAAGTCTCATGATAGATAAGTAGCACCTGCAAAATGAAAATTGATTCCAGAAACAGATTAAAAGCAGAAATGCAGCAGTCAAATTACGAAAGTTAAAAAAAAAATTTTAAATTCCTATTTCTAAATGTAAAAAAAAGTTAAGTGGTCATGAATTACTGAAATAAAAAGGAAAGGCTTCAACATATTAGGAACTAAACGGAAAAGCTTTTTATATTCCAGTTGTGGCCTATAAATGAATGATCGATCACCTGCTTATTGCATTCATTGTTTTTGTATGCTTCTTTAAAATAATATAATTACATAATGCATTAATTTGGGCAATGACCTACAGTTTGAATATGTAAAAAATATGTATTATCATTTCTATATTTATAAATGTGAACTTCTATATGCTCTTATGTATTTCTGTCTGTCAAATACAAAACTTTATTTTACACATCATGTCTTCAACAGAAGTAAATAGTTCATAAACTATTTCCAGGATATTAGATTCCTTTTTGTTTTAGCATTTGTGTGTTTCTTTATTTTAACTTCATGCTTAAATAATTAATTTGTGTGTAGACAAAGCTATGTGATTTTTTACTTTGCCCATTTTGTTGTTATGAAAATAGATCATTTCCGTGAATAAGAGTATAGTTGGTATATGGTGACAAAATCATACACATTTATTGATCAAAGGACTCTTTCTAGAATAAAATCGTATAAATCAACCACGATTACAATTAGGAATTTTTTTTATTAATGTACAATTATGAGTAAACAAAGAAATAGACAAAAAACATGTACATCCCACTAAACAGTAAAGATACTATCCTGATGATACTAAGTAATGACTTCTACCACACACACTCTATGTAACAGATGATAATTACACATACTATACACACAAAGAATGCTAAATGTGATACATCAGACAGTGGACTTAAGGCAATAATACTGGCTAAAAATACGCTATAATTAAGTCCACACCATCAGACTCAATAGCAGACAAAAACATTTTCTTTTTATAATTTTACTTTATAAACCATTACTTTGTTTTTAACAATGAGAAAGGAAATTATTGTTGTAACACAATATCCCAAATAAGTTTTAAGCTTTGACAGCTAAAACATGATTACAAGAAATATAGATTTTTTTCTATATATTAGGTTTGTGGCGTGAATTAGCACACATATTGGACCAATAATTGTAATTGGTTTTGGGTATAAGCATTATAATATGAATATAAATAATATGTATTAGTATTAATATATTATAAGTATTAATCAAACCAATTATTGTTCACAGAAGTGGCCTATTTCAAGGAAAAAGGACAAATATATACACATGTACAGAAGATTAAATGATAGCTGTAAAATATATCAAATTATATTTTAGTGATTGCATTCTACAGTCTATTATTTTATTTAGGGCACAATGCAGAGTAAAAAAAAATTCACAACCAAAGAAAAGACAACATGGAAACAGAATAAGTATGGCAATATATATTATTTTTTTAATAAAAATAATTGATGTATTCAATAATCAATATTGTCAAAATATTTTTAATTAAATCAATCACAGATCATTTATTGCCAAAATGAATTGAAGGGAAATGACTGCTTGCCTGAGTGGCGAGTTAATTTACTTCAATAACAATGAATCTGCACTTTCAATGATTGATTGAAATGCGTTTTATTGATTTAGTTTAAAAAAATATCTCAATTTCTAAAAAAAAAAATAATAAATATGGTGAAGAATGTTTGTTTGCAAATGTTTTCTCTTTTTTAACAATACATTTTCAATGTTTAATATTTATGATTTTTTTTTTGTTAACCTTTCTCAGTCTCTGTTACTTATAACGCGCACAGGTAGTTATAATTATAAAATCATAATTATCATGAATACAGAACAATTAACAGTCGTCATCTTGATATTACTGCAATATTCATTGTAAACAAATTATTCGAAAATTATTGCTATACATATCCATCTAAGAATTGCATGTGTACTTTTTTTCTTTAGCATGCTAGCAGCGTTCGACGAGCCTTCCAAAGTCTATTTGTTTACGCCGGAAGTAAATAATGGTGTATTAAACTTTGACCTGCAGTTAAAAATAAACAATCGCACGTGTTTTTTTCTTCTACAGCTTAAGGAAATAATACCGGGGCCCTACATATTTACCCCTATCATCTATCAGAATCTTTATGAAAAGATTTGTAGCAGTGAATGCAGACAGAGCCGTAGTAAAGTAATGGTGGCCCCAGGCAAAAGTAGATTAGTTGCTCCTAGGTAAATGAACATTTTGTGTCCCCCTTATATATCTAAGCGTAAGGTTGTCCCTAAACAAAGCTAAATATGGGGCCCACTAGGCAAATGTACATTTGTTGCCCCCTCCTTATATATCTAAGCCTAAGGTTGTCCCTAAACAAAGCTAAATATGGGGCCCAAGTAAAAACGATGTACAAACAAATAGAAATACTAGTACTAGCACCTTGGGTACTCACACCTTCATCTTTGATACTTGTAGGCTACTCGTACTTCTCTACCAAATGATAAGCAGCGAGGTGCAAAAGAATAGCCAGAACACAAAGACATATCATGTTATGCCGTACGGACCTACAACAGAGCTTCACCCAGCGATACGCCATTTATAAACTATGACGAAAGGAACCATTCTAACACTTCATTCCCATTTTGAAGCATATTAAAAAAAAATAAATTCGAAAGCTGTCGGGTTCCTCAAGTCTAGGGGGCCCTGACAAGTGTTTGGGTCGCTTCCCCTTGCGGCGGCTCTGTCTAGATTGCGACATACGATAATAATAATGAAAATAAAATAGAGCTCAACAAACCGTTATTTATTTTTTAAAAAAGTGCTTTGGGTCAGTAGGTCTACATGCTGTTAGTCATTGCTTGCAACATAACACAGTTTACGAAATAGCTCCACTTGTTGAAAAGCGTTTGCTCCGTCTGCCAAAATCTTCTCTTGCTTTCACACATTTCCAATAAATAATTTTTTAGAGCTTGAAACATTAACACTAATATTTATTTATCAAAAGTTCTCATTTAAATCATAGACCAATTTGAAAAGTGGTGTAAGCGTAATGACATTTTAATTTGCTACACAAGTTTCAGTGTCGAACCTAGAAATTTGGGAGCCCGAGGGGCTTGGCCTAGTTTGAAGCCCCCCTGCATTTTGACACTCGACGTCATGACATAAGATAATTACTTAACAGTCAATGTAAAAAAATTGAGGGCCCCCTCAATCTGGGGCCCGGGGGACTTTCGAATTTGGACCCCCCCATCCCTAGTTACGCCTCTGACAAGTTTGTATAATGTATTAATACTATTCTATGGTGCATGCGATAATATTGTTGCAGTGAATATAGTGTCACTTTTATTGACGTTTCTTTCTTACATTTATTTTCAATTTAAAAAAAAAATGTTTGACACCTTCAGAGCCGTTCCTACGTTTTTAGTGGTCCTAGGTAAATGTATGTTTCTGGGCCCTGGGCAAATGTATATTTTGGGGGGAATGACTAAACAAAGGTATATTTGGGGTGAATGACTAAACAAAGGTATAATTGGGGCCATAGGGGAAAAAAAATATTGAGTCCCTGAAAGTGTTCACATAACTCTTCCTTCTCTGTCGCGGCCCTGACTGTTAGTAAATGTTGTTATGGCTAATTATGACCACGTAGGCTTGCCATAATGTGAAACCTCAGACATAGCATTTCTTTTCAAACAAGTCAACATCTCTGGAGTTGCCAGATGATTCAGAAAAAAAAAAAAAACAAGAACAAAATATCACAATTTAAATATATTTTTAAGCTACGGCAAAATAAAAGTTCCGAAAGGGGGGGAGGCAGGAAATCGCCTATTTTGCCGATCTATAAGAATGGCTTTGGTTAGTATGTTGACCAGGCGTCCTAGTTTATTAAGGACACGACCACATCTTTTGCTTCACCCATCCTGTTCGGGTAGTGAAACAGAACAAAATACTTCTGGAGCTGTCTTTGGATTTTTGGTCTTTAGATGGACTAAAGAGAAATTTCCACTCCACCGATCCCAGATTGTCCTATCCAGAGCCCCCCCCCCCGGGATCCCATATTCACCAATGTGTTATCCAAAGAAATCATTTATTAAATTATCCGATTCAGTTAAGCAACCATTAAGGACCGTTAATGTATACAATTATATTGATTTTACCATAGGCGGATTTTAGGACGGGTGCAGCGGTCGCGAGCCAAAGGACCACGGAATAATACGTGGGCCCGATAGAGCCCAATTTAAACCCTTTGATATGTCTATTCTTTTTTAAAGGGCTCAATATTTTCTCCTGCGCCCAGTACCTCAAATGAGACAAGTCATCCTCTGGATTTCAATCATATAGCGCCTCAAATGAGACAAGTTCTCCTATGGATCTCAGTCATATAGCGCGATCTTTAATAAGTCTCCTTAGACAAAATACGATGTCCCATAATTACAAAATCAATCTATTGATCCCTAATGGAAATTTTAAAAAAAAGTAACATAGGTATTTTTGTGCATGCTAACCCTTCCATGGGACAAAACTCTTCAAAAATTGATTTTTTTGTTTAACTAGGGCCTACTATTACCTTTCTTGTAGACACTATACACAGGTTTTTAGAGCATTTTAAAAAAAAATGCTCTATTGTCCCCGTTTTGTCTGTCTGTCTGTCTTTCCGTCATCACCCTAGATCTCTACAACCATAAGTCCTAGACCCATGATGTATATATCATCTTGTAGGTCTTGGCCTGCCAAGTGTTCTTCAAAAGTCCATTTCACGATCTGACCTCTCAGGGCCGAATATAAGAGTTTCTTAGGTACCGTTTTTGCTTTTATTTTAAATATAAATAATAAAAGCTAATCAAAGGGGCGTAATCATTATTTATTTTTGTAACAGTTATTCAACATGATTACTTCCCTCTCTATTTATCAAAACCCTTACGCGTGGAGCAATATCTATGGCTGTAACCCGGAAAAAAATACGGATTTCGTCCGGCGTAACCGTAGCCACTGCGTACAAGAAAATGCTCTAAAATGTCCTTTGTCCGAAACGGAAAAGACTTAAATTGCTTGTTTTTATTTTCCTAATTAGTTTATTCGGATATATCGACTAAATCTTTTTATTCTCTATACGTTTACAATGATTTTATAACTTCTTATAATCTTACCTTAAATGAGTATATATAAAGTCTGCAGTATGAATTCTCAGCTGCTTAAATATGTCACAGTTTAATCTATATTTGATAAGTACACACGCTACTTAAACACAATAAATATCAGGGCAATGATTTGTCTAACTAAGTACACACGCTACTTAAACACAATATGAGGGTAATGATTTGTATCCAGCGCCGCACCGACCGAGCTCACAACTTCACATCTCTAAGTGTTTAAACTGGTGTTATTAGTTTATTTCAAGTTGTATTGTTTTACAGTTGTCATTTTAAACTTGTATTAGTCACCCTAAGACAACGACAGTTTAACTGGCAAACTGTGAAATATTATCACGGTCATCTTTCAGATCGTCGTAGGCCTTGGGCACTGTTGCAAACATAAATATTTTAATTCCAGTTCACGCCACTGTTAATAGGTCTACATGTAGGCTGTATTTACGTTTTTTTTTTTGTTTGTACATGTTCTTAAGCTAATATCATCTACAGGGGCGGATTTAAGGGCGGACGCCCTGGGCCCCCGAATATCAGAGCAGCACGGATCGCATTGTCACACAATGTTATTTAGTCCTAAAATAATTAGTAACCAAACTGGACAGCAGAAGACCAGGTGCTCGGTCGTCTCCTGAAACTATCAACATAATCTGCACTACGAGTGATACCGCCATTTGTCAAGTGATGTTGGTTCAATATTTTATTACTACATAGATTATAAATCCATAAATATTGGAAATCTGAATGATTGTTTATTACTACATTGATAATAAATCCATAAATATTGGAAATCTGAAGGAATGTTTATAATAAATATGAATGAAAGGAAGTGTTTTTTTTAGGGTACGTTTATGTTTAAGTTTTTTATGGTCCATTTATATTTGTACCCTCAAGAGTTGTGCCATATTATGACACAAAGTGGTGCGAAATACCCTGACCCTGAACGCAGCCTATCAGGGGCAACAAAATTTTCCATTAAAAAAGCAGAATTTTGAACGGAAAAATACCTTTCAAAGTTATCTGTCTGTCTGTCTGTCTGTCTGTCTGTCTATCTATCTATCTATCTATCTATCTATCTGTCTGTCTGTCTATATATATATATATATATATATATATATATATATATATATATATATGTATATATATATATGATCTAACTATACACTAACTTTCATAATTCAAAAACGGTAACTGATTAATTAACTATCACTGTAAAAGATTCCGCAAGAGAGACATTGCTTATTACTTTTAGCTATGCACGGCCATTTTATTAAACTAATTAAAGCAGTTGTATCGAAAGTCTCATATACAGGGTAATTTGAATAGGGTTTTAGGTTGGGAGAGACCTAGGAAAGGGAACATGTGAACCTGATATATATAGTCGATAGTGCAATGGCTTTGGAGGTACCACGGGAGATAAACGGAAGACATAAGCCATGACCAGAAATATCCACTGGTCATCACCGAAGATCGAACCAGGGATCCTCAAGTCGACAGTCAAGCGTTTCACCACACGACCATCCATTTTCCAAATGCTAATGTATTTAATGTTCGTATTTAATCTCGTATTTACGTGTTTGCAAAGCTTTATTTATTTTTTTTTTTTTTGTATTCCCACTGAAATCATTGAAAAGACAAACCTAACTATTTAATATGTCACTTTTGATTGCATGGGACCTCAGGCTCAGGTGATCGGGCCCAGGGCATAGGCCTATATGTCGGGAAGGGATTATGTCTAAGGACGACCTGTACATATAGAAAATAAAAGTAACACATAACATCATTTTAATGTGTTTACAAGAGACTTATTGAAACTCTGAAGTTAAAAAAAAACAAGCACCGGAAAGTAATATCATTACAAGCACCGGAAAGTAATATCATTACAAGCACCGGAAAGTAATATCATTACAAGCACCGGAAAGTATCGTTGTAACTGCCAACATAATAGTTGACTATAATCGTGAGTGTACGCAACTTTTTGAGGACATTAAAATGTGTGCGCGTAATAGAGCAGTATAAAGGCCTGCTACGCGAAACAGCAGTGCGCTCTTGTGATATGTTGTGTGCGCGCGAAAATGCCCATGGATTAGAGGGAACACTTGCCTGGGATGTCTCCCCCCCCCCCCATTATTTGAGGTCATTAGGAAAATATTACTATCAGGGCTCCTATAGCACCCGATTTGAAAGGAACTGGGTAAGGTTGTTTTTTTTTTTTTTGGCATTATGGGGCCCTATATAAGGCTATATGGCATCCCAGTTTATCCATCCATAAGAACGCCTCTGATGGACTATACCCAGTACATACTAATCTCATCTAATGCTATCCATTTTTTCCCCTTCTTTCTAAATCGCAAGTTGTTGTCGCTTCTCAGATTCTGACTCCAGGGTGTTTTGCACTCAAGTTATAAAATTTGGAAGATGCGACTGTGTCGGAGCTTATCTTATGATTTCAATTTTCAAGTTATATTACCATTAGCATTTAACGTTAGCTGTGCATTATATTTGATCAATCAAATTGTTTGATATACATGTGTTTAACATGTTTTTAAAATGTGTTTAAAATGTGTTTAAATGTGTTTCTCAGACGTAAAAAAAAAGTGTTGTCAAGTATTAATTATATATATATAAAAAAAAGAAAGCCTATTTAATACAACCAGACTCTGTTATTTTACACAGCAGTCCAGGCGCAGGTACGTAAGTATCCACAGGCGACAGGTGATCTTTCATGCTTTGCCTGACTGCTTGTCACAGGTAGACGTGACCGCTGCAGCGGTTCCCAGCAAGTACATGGAGATAAACACCGCCTCCACTTCATTTCATGTTTGTGACGAACCCCCCCCCCCCCAAGCCAAGTAAACTACAGCTGTAAATTACTGAGGACCTCTCCTTTGGGGGATAAATAAAATTTACTATGACCTCTCACCTCAACGGGATGTTCCAACTGAGTGGATGTTTCCTAACAACATGCCCCCCGGACACATTAGAAAGTAAAAACATTAAGATGGATCAAATGGTTTACTGTCCTAGGGCTTATAATGTTAATGTTGAAATGGACACGTGTTTGAAATTTGCTGGACACTATATATCTATACAAATGTTATAGTCTCATTGAGTGATAGGGACTTGGTGGTTTAAAATATATATATATATATAAACAAGAATTAAAAAATAATGTTTCAGCACTGAATGTTAAAACAAAACAAAGTAAATAAATAATTGAATGACGACGGATTACTTCAGTTAAAAAAATTTTTTGTTTTAAAGCATCCAACTGTAGGTAGATCTTGATGTCAGGTAGGCTGACACTTATTACAGCAGTATTCGTGTTTTTTTTTTGTTATTTGTAAGTGGGTTAGCGTAGCATTTAACTTAAGTAGAAGCCACTTTTACATTTACAAGTAGAAGCCACCTCTACATTTACACTATACATGTGAACTTCTTAAATGAATAAAATATCATTGAAGCTTTTTTAAAATAAATGTTGCTTTGTTGGTTTTTTTTGTTTTATAAAATCCGGATTTACAGATTAGTTAATTTAATGTTGAATAAAGTATCTTATCAGAACATTTTACAAGCTACAGCAATAGCCTACATTCATAAAGTGTAAATTGAAAAATACACAGGTAAACGGATATACATTTAAAAAAAAATAAGATTTAGGCATACATAGTTATTTAAAAACATGTGTATATAATAAACTATGCAAAAGGGTTTGAATAACAACAAGTGTTGTTGTTTTTTTTTTGGGCTTCATTTCTTTATTTTAACAATATGCAAGTTTCTTTTATAACATATAATTATAACACAATTATTTCTTTGACTTAATCTTTATACATTAACAAAAAATAAATTAAATTAACGTTATTCATTGAGCTATACTAAAAATTAATTAAAATCACACAAAGCAGTTGGGGGGAAGGGGCTTTCAATTGGGGGGGTGTCGCTGCCTGAATGACGACATCTTGCAGAGCAGTTTTCATGGGTAGGCAACCTATGCGTCTATCGGGGGGTTCGGGGCGGCTGCTTGAACGTTTTCTTTAGCCGTAACTTAAAATGAATAGTCAGAGCTTTAGGGGACTTGACAACAGATTTACATATGGGAAGCGTGGGCGTTGTGTTGGTCACCCACGTGACTCCCGTGGTGCCTCCTCCATGGCAAAAGTACTCTCGGCTGTGGTGGGGATGAAAGAAGGTCACCATAAACACCATTAGAAGTGATTTTATAGGATCTATGAGATGGACATCATATCCTTACAGGGACTTAACAAAAGATAAACACGAAAGAAAAGGAAAGTAATTTACACCAGAGATCCCCTTACCCCAACCCCACCCCTTTAAAAAACTGCAACAAAAAGTTAAAAAGCTAATCAATTTACAAATCATAATATAATCATAAATTGATCAACTTTTTCTTGGGGTTAATGTACATGTATTTGTACATGTGGAGGGACATATTTTTTATATGGTTAACTAATCATTTCGGGGTGAAAGATCAGAGGGGAACTTAGTGGTAAGCAGGGCCCAGGGCGATGTCACATTATGGGGTCTGGAACAGACTTTAGTTTTGTTACATTGAAAACTCCCCCCCTCAGGCGTTTAGCCAGCGGCGGCTTGTTACAATTAGCCACACCCTAAAGGCCGCTACTGAGAATTTTCTTTTACAACTATGAAACCTATTCTCTAATATGTGTATTATTGTTTTTCAGTTTAAATTTAGAAGAAGTCTCCACACAATGAAGAAGATCATCTCAACAGTCGTTGCACTATCGGCCATGGTGGCGCTGGTCGGAGGTCACGCTGGACATGGCTCTCATCAGATCCAACAGCCCAAAAAAGTTTTAGTGATCCGAATGTCATCGGAGATCAAGAGTAAGGGAGTTTGTATATTCTCGGCAATGACTCTATGCTTTGAAATCCTTGTATGTGTTTTGAACGACAAATTTACGATCGCAGCGCTTGTTATAAACTCAAGGGCTCAAATTAGGGCGTCATTCGCGATGGGGGATAGCTCCTTCCCCTCCAGACTACATTATAGACCTAGTACATGTACAGACTCCACTATAGATCCACGCCCGCGCTCATGATAACTTCCTCCTCCCTTTCAGCCTCATCTCGAAATGACGCTTCTGGCAGAACTAACCAGTTTTTTAGCAAGACTATTTCTTAAACCACGATACATATAGGCCTATATGAGACCGGAAAAGACGACGCGCTGTTCGAACCCCAAATAATACGATGCGTGGGGAAGGCCCTATGCCTTGCCCGCTTTCCACGCCCTATCAATGACGGCCCTGTACCACATCCGTACACCCTTCTCATTTTCCTTTTGACGCAAAGACACCATAGCTTTTTTTATTTCTTAGATATCTAGATTTTTTTGAAGATGAATAACTTGAATCAACTACTTACAACAGGCGAAAGCAGGTTCGTTTGTTTTTACAAGTAACATTTTTTATATTTGGCTTTTCCCAAGATACTTGAGACAACACATGAAAGATGAAATAAAAATGGATCGGCCGATGACTCCTGCTGAAATGGGAGTTTCACTATTTCAGGTTTGTAAACGTAAGATTTTAACTGGCTATTAACAGTTGAGTGACACTAACACTGATACATGTTTTAATTATCGTAGACTTTATGACACTAACACTAATACATGATTTAATTATTGTAGACTTCACGACACTAACACTGATACATGATTTAATTATTGTAGACTTCACGACACTAACACTGATACATGATTTAATTATTGTAGACTTCACGACACTAACAATGATACATGATTTAATTATTGTAGACTTCACGACACTAACAATGATACGTTACTTGATGGCCTAGAGCTATTGAAAGCACTCAGCCATATGATTCCACCAATGGATTTCGCTCCTCATGAAACTGAAGGCAAAACAGCGGTTGAGATTGAAGGCATGAGGAATCAGAGGATAAGGGAGATGCTGGGCAATTATGTCCGTAAGTTACATTTTTATCACCAGTTTTACAACATTCTTTATCTGAGTGACCTTAAACACAAGATTACAACATACATTTAATTAAAATATCAAATTTGATTCAATGCAAAAACGAACGGCAAAAAATTTTTATTAGAGTATTTTTAACAGATAAGTTCAAACACTTTTTATGTTAAAGAAAAAAAAAATCATTTAAAGCAGTCAAGATTAAATAATATTTCGGAAATAATTTCTTTATTATCATGTTGCACGTTAATTATACCAACGACATTTATTTACATTGATCTATTAAAGAAGATAAGTTTTAATAGTTTCCGTTATCATTTACATAAATGTGATGTATGGCTCTCAAATAATTGCAAAAAGCTTGCAAAGGAAGTAGCCAATATAGCTAGGCTGATATAAATATTGCTGGTTTTTATTTACATGAAGAAAAAAAACAGAAAACTAAATGATTTGTTTCTTATTATTTAATATGCGTTTTGTGAAACATTTTTCCATGTACAAAAGTACAGTATTTTTTTTTGTATTTAAATCTATTCCTATCAGAGATCATAGACAATGTCTTACTCTCCGATGACTACAATAGAGATGGATATCTCAGTTACACCGAGTACAGTGTGGCCAGGAGGAGAGACGCTCAGAGAATGAAGGAGATGCAGGAGAAAATGTTAAGAGATGCCAGTATGGCTAAAGAGGATATGTTGAACAAACAGAAGCAACCTTACAACACAGGCTTGTGAGATAGCAGTTGGCAGCATGGGGGTGGAAGCACGTGTATCGTATACATGTGAGAACACACACACACACACATATATATATATATATATAAAGACTGGCGTGTGTCAAATGATATGGCATGGCTGAGATTAATAAGTGAGTGATTTATTATTGGCTGAGTTTAATTTCTTATTCAATATTTAATGAAATCTTTAAAATCGCATGCTTTAATTTGTCATAGTTTGTATGTAATTAAAAATCTCTTAGAATTTTATGTCTCACACAATCTTAACATTTTTGAATCTTCATTATTCAAAATATTTCATTTGTTTATTGAAAGGTGCATAAACACTATTAAACACAAACCTTTACAGATCAAGAAAGATAATCAATCTATTGTCATTTCATTACCGTACCACACCAGTTACAACTGGCTTTTAAATTTAAAACTCGTAATATTGTAGGTTTTAATCCAAGATTACTTATAAAAATATTAATGTAGACGTATGAAAAATTATTCTATAATAATAATAGATAGTCATTCTATGCTAATAAAAATGTGTTTGTTCATTAAAAATATTTAGTTCTATTTGTTTATAGTTTTTTTTAATATAAATTATGAATAAAATGTTAAAAAAAAACAACACATATTTAAAGAAAACACGCTTTTTCAAAAGGCACTTGTTACGGGACCATACGTATGGTCTCCCTCCGTATTTTTTTTACTTCGGGTACCAGCCGTAGATAATATTGCTCCACACCCTAACCCTATCCCTAACCCCTATCCCTAACCCTAACCCTATCCCTAACCCTAATCCTGAAAAAAAAAATTCTGAAAAAAAAAAAAAATTATATATGTCATGTTCCTTATACCCTAATATAATGGTCACGTATGATCCTTCCGTAACAAGTGCGTTTTCAAAAATAGTATAAAATGCACTAAATCGTAAATAATGAAATTTGCATCACTCGGAGAATAAAGCGTGGATGTACTCAGCCCCGTAGCGTGAAAATTTTACAGGAGGGGCCAGGCATTCTACAGCAGGGGCCTGGCAATAGCAAGGGGGGGGCAGGTAATACATTTATTTTACTAAGTAGAACTAATAAGCAGGGGGGTAGACAAAACGCAAGGGGGCCCGACCCCCTGCCCCCACCGCACGCTACTGGCCTGGATGTTCTTATTCTTCATTTGGCTCTACAGCCTATTTAGTGCCCTGGCCTGCCAATGCTGCCATACTACTCTTCTCCACTTTTCCCGATCTATGGTCTTCTTCCTCCACTCTCTCACTCCTATGGCTTTAAGGTCTTTCTTCACTTCCTCTAACCATCTGCTTCTTCTTCTGCCCTTAGGCCTTTTCTCATTGGGCGTTGCCTTATATATTGCTTTTTTGGACCTCTGTTGTTTTCCATTCTTTCTATGTGCCCTACCCACCTCAATCTATTCATTTTGATTTCAGCTATTTACACTTAATACTAATCATTCTCTGCATATATTCATTAAAAAATACTTCTCTAGAAATTCATTTCACATTTTTTTTTTTTCTTGTGAAATTATTAATCTCAATGTTTTATATATCAGATATTAATCTGAATGTTTTATATATCAGATATTCTAGAGCCCTTTCTCATATTTTTGGGGCCTCTAGGAAAATACTTGTAGTGGTTTTGATGAATTTGTTTTCTTAATGGAATGGGCACATAAGGCAAGTAAGGGACCAAGGCAAGTGGGTCCCAAAGCAACTGCCTAGTTTTTTTCTATCCATAATAATGACTTTCAATAAAAAACACTTATAATGCAAAAAAAAAAAAAAACTTTTTGTATATAAATTCAAACAAAAATAATACATTCAGCCATCAAGCTTTCAGATAGATAGAAACGCGTACAATTAAAATGTAAGTTGCATATCAATTTAAAAAAGGGGGGGCAGCTTATAGCTCGCTGAACCTTTTTAAAAATGTCTAGAATTCACTGACAGCTTTTAATGTCCCAAGTTTAAAAAAAAAATTCACTAATTTATTTGATTATAAAGGGATCAGGGCCGGATTTATAGATAGGCCAACTAGACCGTGGCTTAGCCCCCCCGCGAAATAAGGGGCCCCAAAATGTTGAGTAATATACACAAATAAAACCCCCAAAAATCCGGCTCTGAAAGTGATAAAAAGTTAAACAAATTTTATGGTTTACAGACAAACAAAGCTTGCCAATTTTACATTTTATAATTTTTCACAAGAATAAAAAAACGGCAGATGTAGCCAGCTCTTCGTGCAGAAATTTTTGCTCATCCCCGGCACTGATTTTTTTTCTTAAATCGAGCATTGTCAATACTCCATCCACCTGCACGTGGTCCGACCCGCCGGTCAAATTATTACTATAGGTTCTTCAACTACACTTGCCCGGTTACACAAACCGTACAACTTCTCGGTGTAGCCCACATGTATTTGAAATCATTCATTCTTATGAATAGGTACACTAGGCAGGTGCCTAGAGCTCATACTGCTACCCCCTCCCTTCCTCACTCCGACCATTGAGAGTTTTATTTTGCAGGTATATTAGAAATTTAAAAATGTCTAGCGTGAATCAGGCACGTTTTGTCTGCCCCCCCCTGCTTGTTCCCCCCCCCCATTGGCCTAGCCCCTGCTGTAGAATTTTCACGCTACGGGACAGGCATGAATTAACAATTAGGATGGGACATTTTCAGGTGCCCAAGATTTGCAGAAGGTGACTTTTGTAGTGTTTCTTTTTAAGCAGAGCCCCTGAAATGTGGCTTTTTCTAAGTCGAGTCCCAAAATAATCATTGAGCTAGGTCGCCTAATGTTGGCCGTAGTCCCAAAATAATCATTGAGCTAGGTCGCCTAATGTTGGCCGTAGTCCCAAAATAATCATTGAGCTAGGTCGCCTAATGTTGCCCGTGGTCCCAAAATAATCATTGAGCTAGGTCGCCTAATGTTTGCCGCAGCACCAAAATAATCATTGAGCTAGGTCGCCTAATGTTGCCCGTGGTCCCAAAATAATCATTGAGCTAGGTCGCCTAATGTTGCCCGTGGTCCCAAAATAATCATTGAGCTAGGTCGCCTAATGTTGCCCGTGGTCCCAAAATGTATCTCATTCTAGGGTCAACGTATTCCTCTGCCCCGAATCTTCAAATTTAACTTTGCATCGGAATATTTTTAGGAAACATTGCATAGGGACCCAAATGTACGTTTGTTTTTGTTTTTTTATATTTAATTCAATTTATGCTTTTATTTTTACTTGAACTTACAATGGTAGCTTTTACATTCGTTAGAGAAAAACAAGCAGTTAAGCCTGTTCCATTCTGGACACAGGACATGTTAGCGCATTTTCGTGTTATGTATCAGTACGTTTGTTAGCTTTCAATAAATATTTGTAAATTTTGGAAATGTTTATAAATTCAATTGTGTAATGCATATATCTGTAAAAAAAAATATTATAAAGACGTTTCTTTATATTTGAAAAAAATATTTTCTCTTAAATCTAACTACAAGTGGTTTGTGGTTACTGAAATAGGACTCATAATTGAAAACATTCGAAATTGTAGTCATTTAATCGTCCGAAAACTCCGTCAATTGTTGCATAGCTCTGATACTTTCAATTAAACTCA
>JAGDYQ010000133.1:2583549-2622612 GCA_021962125.1 Bulinus truncatus | reverse complement strand
ATCGCAAGTTGTTGTCGCTTCTCAGATTCTGACTCCAGGGTGTTTTGCACTCAAGTTATAAAATTTGGAAGATGCGACTGTGTCGGAGCTTATCTTATGATTTCAATTTTCAAGTTATATTACCATTAGCATTTAACGTTAGCTGTGCATTATATTTGATCAATCAAATTGTTTGATATACATGTGTTTAACATGTTTTTAAAATGTGTTTAAAATGTGTTTAAATGTGTTTCTCAGACGTAAAAAAAAAGTGTTGTCAAGTATTAATTATATATATATAAAAAAAAGAAAGCCTATTTAATACAACCAGACTCTGTTATTTTACACAGCAGTCCAGGCGCAGGTACGTAAGTATCCACAGGCGACAGGTGATCTTTCATGCTTTGCCTGACTGCTTGTCACAGGTAGACGTGACCGCTGCAGCGGTTCCCAGCAAGTACATGGAGATAAACACCGCCTCCACTTCATTTCATGTTTGTGACGAACCCCCCCCCCCCCAAGCCAAGTAAACTACAGCTGTAAATTACTGAGGACCTCTCCTTTGGGGGATAAATAAAATTTACTATGACCTCTCACCTCAACGGGATGTTCCAACTGAGTGGATGTTTCCTAACAACATGCCCCCCGGACACATTAGAAAGTAAAAACATTAAGATGGATCAAATGGTTTACTGTCCTAGGCTTATAATGTTAATGTTGAAATGGACACGTGTTTGAAATTTGCTGGACACTATATATCTATACAAATGTTATAGTCTCATTGAGTGATAGGACTTGCGGTTTAAAATATATATATATATATAAACAAGAATTAAAAAATAATGTTTCAGCACTGAATGTTAAAACAAAACAAAGTAAATAAATAATTGAATGACGACGGATTACTTCAGTTAAAAAAATTTTTGTTTTAAAGCATCCAACTAGGTAGATCTTGATGTCAGGTAGGCCGACACTTATTACAGCAGTATTCGTGTTTTTTTTTTGTTATTTGTAAGGGGTTAGCGTAGCATTTAACTTAAGTAGAAGCCACTTTTACATTTACAAGTAGAAGCCACCTCTACATTTACACTATACATGTGAACTTCTTAAATGAATAAAATATCATTGAAGCTTTTTTAAAATAAATGTTGCTTTGTTGGTTTTTTTTTTGTTTTATAAAATCCGGATTTACAGATTAGTTAATTTAATGTTGAATAAAGTATCTTATCAGAACATTTTACAAGCTACAGCAATAGCCTACATTCATAAAGTGTAAATTGAAAAATACACAGGTAAACGGATATACATTTAAAAAAAAATAAGATTTAGGCATACATAGTTATTTAAAAACATGTGTATATAATAAACTATGCAAAAGGGTTTGAATAACAACAAGTGTTGTTGTTTTTTTTTTGGGCTTCATTTCTTTATTTTAACAATATGCAAGTTTCTTTTATAACATATAATTATAACACAATTATTTCTTTGACTTAATCTTTATACATTAACAAAAAATAAATTAAATTAACGTTATTCATTGAGCTATACTAAAAATTAATTAAAATCACACAAAGCAGTTGGGGGGAAGGGGCTTTCAATTGGGGGGGGGGGTGTCGCTGCCTGAATGACGACATCTTGCAGAGCAGTTTTCATGGGTAGGCAACCTATGCGTCTATCGGGGGGGGGGGTTCGGGGCGGCTGCTTGAACGTTTTCTTTAGCCGTAACTTAAAATGAATAGTCAGAGTTTTAGGGGACTTGACAACAGATTTACATATGGGAAGCGTGGGCGTTGCGTTGGTCACCCACGTGTGACTCCCGTGGTGCCTCCTCCATGGCAAAAGTACTCTCGGCTGTGGTGGGGATGAAAGAAGGTCACCATAAACACCATTAGAAGTGATTTTATAGGATCTATGAGATGGACATCATATCCTTACAGGGACTTAACAAAAGATAAACACGAAAGAAAAGGAAAGTAATTTACACCAGAGATCCCCCTTACCCCAACCCCACCCTTTTTAAAAATGCAACAAAAGTTAAAAAGCTAATCAATTTCATAAATCATAATATAATCATAAATTGATCAACTTTTTTTTGGGGTTAATGTATGTGTATTTGTACATGTGTGGAGGGACATATTTCTTTTTTATATGGTTAACTAATCATTTCGGGGTGAAGATCAGAGGGGAACTTAGTGGTAAGCAGGGCCCAGGGCGATGTCATTTATGGGGTCTGGAACAGACTTTTAGTTTTGTTACATTTAAAACTCCCCCCCCCCCCTCAGGCGTTTAGCCAGCGGCGGTTGCCACAATTAGCCACACCCTAAAGGCCGCTACTGAGAATTTTCTTTTTACAACTATGAAACCTATTCTCTAATATGTGTATTATTGTTTTTCAGTTTAAATTTAGAAGAAGTCTCCACACAATGAAGAAGATCATCTCAACAGTCGTTGCACTATCGGCCATGGTGGCGCTGGTCGGAGGTCACGCTGGACATGGCTCTCATCAGATCCAACAGCCCAAAAGTTTTAGTGATCCGAATGTCATCGGAGATCAAGAGTAAGGGAGTTTCATATTCTCGGCAATGACTCTATGCTTTGAAATCCTTGTATGTGTTTTGAACGACAAATTATGACTGCAGCGCTTGTTATAAACTCAAGGGCTCAAATTAGGGCGTCATTCGCGATGGGGGATAGCTCCTTCCCCCCTCCAGACTACATTATAGACCTAGTACATGTACAGACTCCACTATAGATCCACGCCCGCGCTCATGATAACTTCCCCCCCTCCCTTTCAGCCTCATCTCGAAATGACGCTTCTGGCAGAACTAACCAGTTTTTAGCAAGACTATTTCTAAACCACGATACATATAGGCCTATATGAGACCGAAAAAGACGACGCGCTGTTCGAACCCCAAATAATGATGTGGGGAAGGCCCTATGCCTTGCCCGCTTTCCACGCCCTATCACGACGGCCCTGTACCACATCCGTACACCCTTCTCATTTTCCTTTTGACAAAGACACCATAGCTTTTTATTTCTTAGATATCTAGATTTTTTTAACATGAATAACTTGAATCAACTACTTACAACAGGCGAAAGCAGGTTCGTTTGTTTTTACAAGTAACATTTTTTATATTTGGCTTTTCCCAGACACTTGAGACAACACATGAAAGATGAAATAAAAATGGATCGGCCGATGACTCCTGCTGAAATGGAGTTTCACTATTTCAGGTTTGTAAACGTAAGATTTTAACTGGCTATTAACAGTTGAGTGACACTAACACTGATACATGTTTTAATTATCGTAGACTTTATGACACTAACACTAATACATGATTTAATTATTGTAGACTTCACGACACTAACACTGATACATGATTTAATTATTGTAGACTTCACGACACTAACAATGATACATGATTTAATTATTGTAGACTTCACGACACTAACAATGATACGTTACTTGATGGCCTAGAGCTATTGAAAGCACTCAGCCATATGATTCCACCAATGGATTTCGCTCCTCATGAAACTGAAGGCAAAACAGCGGTTGAGATTGAAGGCATGAGGAATCAGAGGATAAGGGAGATGCTGGGCAATTATGTCCGTAAGTTACATTTTTATCACCAGTTTTACAACATTCTTTATCTGAGTGACCTTAAACACAAGATTACAACATACATTTAATTAAAATATCAAATTTGATTCAATGCAAAAACGAACGGCAAAAAATTTTTATTAGAGTATTTTTAACAGATAAGTTCAAACACTTTTTATGTTAAAGAAAAAAAAAATCATTTAAAGCAGTCAAGATTAAATAATATTTCGGAAATAATTTCTTTATTATCATGTTGCACGTTAATTATACCAACGACATTTATTTACATTGATCTATTAAAGAAGATGTTTTAATAGTTTCCGTTATTTACATAAATGTGATGTATGGCTCTCAAATAATTGCAAAGCTTGCAAAGGAAGTAGCCAATATAGCGAGGCTGATATAAATATTTGGTTTTTATTTACATGAAGAAAAAAAAACAGAAAACTAAATGATTTGTTTCTTATTATTTAATATGCGTTTTGTGAAACATTTTTCCATGTACAAAAGTACAGCATTTTTTTGTATTTAAATCTATTCCTATCAGAGATCATAGACAATGTCTTACTCTCCGATGACTACAATAGAGATGGATATCTCAGTTACACCGAGTACAGTGTGGCCAGGAGGAGAGACGCTCAGAGAATGAAGGAGATGCAGGAGAAAATGTTAAGAGATGCCAGTATGGCTAAAGAGGATATGTTGAACAAACAGAAGCAACCTTACAACACAGGCTTGTGATAGCAGTTGGCAGCATGGGGGTGGAAGCACGTGTATCGTATACATGTGAGAACACACACACACACATATATATATATATAAAGACTGGCGTGTTCAAATGATATGGCATGGCTGAGATTAATAAGTGAGTGATTTATTATTGGCTGAGTTTAATTTCTTATTCAATATTTAATGAAATCTTTAAAATCGCATGCTTTAATTTGTCATAGTTTGTATGTAATTAAAAATCTCTTAGAATTTTATGTCTCACACAATCTTAACATTTTTGAATCTTCATTATTCAAAATATTTCATTTGTTTATTGAAAGGTGCATAAACACTATTAAACACAAACCTTTACAGATCAAGAAAGATAATCAATCTATTGTCATTTCATTACCGTACCACACCAGTTACAACTGGCTTTTAAATTTAAAACTCGTAATATTGTAGGTTTTAATCCAAGATTACTTATAAAAATATTAATGTAGACGTATGAAAAATTATTCTATAATAATAATAGATAGTCATTCTATGCTAATAAAAATGTGTTTGTTCATTAAAAATATTTAGTTCTATTTGTTTATAGTTTTTTTTAATATAAATTATGAATAAAATGTTAAAAAAAAACAACACATATTTAAAGAAAACACGCTTTTTCAAAAGGCACTTGTTACGGGACCATACGTATGGTCTCCCTCCGTATTTTTTTTACTTCGGGTACCAGCCGTAGATAATATTGCTCCACACCCTAACCCTATCCCTAACCCTATCCCTAACCCTAACCCTATCCCTAACCCTAATCCTGAAAAAAAAATTCTGAAAAAAAAAAATTATATATGTCATGTTCCTTATACCCTAATATAATGGTCACGTATGATCCCGTAACAAGTGCGTTTTCAAAAATAGTATAAAATGCACTAAATCGTAAATAATGAAATTTGCATCACTCGGAGAATAAAGCGTGGATGTACTCAGCCCCGTAGCGTGAAAATTTTACAGGAGGGGCCAGGCATTCTACAGCAGGGGCCTGGCAATAGCAAGGGGGGGGCAGGTAATACATTTATTTTACTAAGTAGAACTAATAAGCAGGGGGGGTAGACAAAACGCAAGGGGGCCCGACCCCCCTGCCCCCCACCGCACGCTACTGGCCTGGATGTTCTTATTCTTCATTTGGCTCTACAGCCTATTTAGTGCCCTGGCCTGCCAATGCTGCCATACTACTCTTCTCCACTTTTCCCGATCTATGGTCTTCTTCCTCCACTCTCTCACTCCTATGGCTTTAAGGTCTTTCTTCACTTCCTCTAACCATCTGCTTCTTCTTCTGCCCTTAGGCCTTTTCTCATTGGGCGTTGCCTTATATATTGCTTTTGGACCTCTGTTGTTTTCCATTCTTTCTATGTGCCCTACCCACCTCAATCTATTCATTTTGATTTCAGCTATTTACACTTAATACTAATCATTCTCTGCATATATTCATTAAAAAATACTTCTCTAGAAATTCATTTTACATTTTTTTTTCTTGTGAAATTATTAATCTCCATGTTTTATATATCAGATATTAATCTTAATGTTTTATATATCAGATATTCTAGAGCCCTTTCTCATATTTTTGGGGCCTCTAGGAAAATACTTGTAGTGGTTTTGATGAATTTGTTTTCTTAATGGAATGGGCACAAGGCAAGTGGGGACCAAGGCAAGTGGGTCCCAAAGCAACTGCCTAGTTTTTTTCTATCCATAATAATGACTTTCAATAAAAAACACTTATAATGCAAAAAAAAAAAAAAACTTTTTTGTATATAAATTCAAACAAAAATAATACATTCAGCCATCAAGCTTTCAGATAGATAGAAACGCGTACAATTAAAATGTAAGTTGCATATCAATTTAAAAAAAGGGGGGGGGCAGCTTATAGCTCGCTGAACCTTTTTAAAAATGTCTAGAATTCACTGACAGCTTTTAATGTCCCAAGTTTAAAAAAAAAATTCACTAATTTATTTGATTATAAAGGGATCAGGGCCGGATTTATAGATAGGCCAACTAGACCGTGGCTTAGCCCCCCCCCCCCCGCGAAATAAGGGGCCCCAAAATGTTGAGTAATATACACAAATAAAAAAAACCCCCAAAAATCCGGCTCTGAAAGTGATAAAAAGTTAAACAAATTTTATGGTTTACAGACAAACAAAGCTTGCCAATTTTACATTTTATAATTTTTCACAAGAATAAAACCGGCAGATGTAGCCAGCTCTATCTGCAGAAATTTTTGCTCATCCCCGGCACTGATTTTTTTTCTTAAATCGAGCATTGTCAATACTCCATCCACCTGCACGTGGTCCGACCCGCCGGTCAAATTATTACTATAGGTTCTTCAACTACACTTGCCCGGTTACACAAACCGTACAACTTCTCGGTGTAGCCCACATGTATTTGAAATCATTCATTCTTATGAATAGGTACACTAGGCAGGTGCCTAGAGCTCATACTGCTACCCCCTCCCTTCCTCACTCCGACCATTGAGAGTTTTATTTTGCAGGTATATTAGAAATTTAAAAATGTCTAGCGTGAATCAGGCACGTTTTGTCTGCCCCCCCCCCTGCTTGTTCCCCCCCCCCATTGGCCTAGCCCCTGCTGTAGAATTTTCACGCTACGGGACAGGCATGAATTAACAATTAGGATGGGACATTTTCAGGTGCCCAAGATTTGCAGAAGGTGACTTTTGTAGTGTTTCTTTTTAAGCAGAGCCCCTGAAATGTGGCTTTTCTAAGTCGAGTCCCAAAATAATCATTGAGCTAGGTCGCCTAATGTTGGCCGTAGTCCCAAAATAATCATTGAGCTAGGTCGCCTAATGTTGGCCGTGTAGTCCCAAAATAATCATTGAGCTAGGTCGCCTAATGTTGCCCGTGGTCCCAAAATAATCATTGAGCTAGGTCGCCTAATGTTTGCCGCAGCACCAAAATAATCATTGAGCTAGGTCGCCTAATGTTGCCCGTGGTCCCAAAATAATCATTGAGCTAGGTCGCCTAATGTTGCCCGTGGTCCCAAAATAATCATTGAGCTGGTCGCCTAATGTTGCCCGTGGTCCCAAAATGTATCTCATTCTAGGGTCAACGTATTCCTCTGCCCCGAATCTTCAAATTTAACTTTGCATCGGAATATTTTTAGGAAACATTGCATAGGACCCAAATGTACGTTTGTTTTTGTTTTTTTATATTTAATTCAATTTATGCTTTTATTTTTACTTGAACTTACAATAAGAGTAGCTTTACATTCGTTAGAGAAAAACAAGCAGTTAAGCCTGTTCCATTCTGGACACAGGACGTGTTAGCGCATTTTCATGTTATGTATCAGTACGTTTGTTAGCTTTCAATAAATATTTGTAAATTTTGGGGGAAAGAAAAAAAAAAAAAGAAAAAAAAAAAAAAAAAAGGGGGAGAGAGGAAAGAAAAAGAAGAAAGGAAAAATAATATTTAAGTGTTAAAACATTCGAAATTGTAGTCATTTAATCGTCCGAAAACTCCGTCAATTGTTGCATAGCTCTGATACTTTCAATTAAACTCAGAACACAAGCTTACTATTTTATTTGATGAGTTTCTTAATAAATCTTGGTGAAACTACGTGCTGCAGTATTTCGCACCAAATGAATGGATTATTGAACGTACAAGGTGTAGAATGGGGCCATATATATAATATATAAGCCCCTTAGGAGCCCTGAAGCCCGGCCCTCAGAGGTCCTATCGCGAAATGAACTTTTGATGTACACATAGCAGGCCAAGACCTACAAAATGATATATACATCATGGGTCTAGGACATATGGTTGCTGAGATATAGGGCGCTCCTTTATTGATATAGCTTATATAGTAAAAAACGGTACTTTACAAGCCCCCTTATACGGCCCTCAGAGGTCAGATCGCGAAATGAACTTTTGCTGCACACATGGCAGGCCAAGACCTACAAAATGATATATACATCATGGGTCTAGGACTTATGGTTGTTTAGATCTAGGGTGATGACGGACAGACAGACATACAGACAGACAGAACGGGGACAATAGGAAGAAAATGCTCTAAAAAACGAAAGGAAAATGATGTACTCTTTCATTGTATGTTTCATTAACTGCAGACCTAAATAAACAAACCGACAATAGCCAGACAATTTGTGTTGGCAGTGGATGAAATCTACTCTCTATGTGTACGCATCTAACTAAAAGTGTCAATTAGACTTAGAGGTTAGAGATTGTTTTGTTTTCGAAGTTCTTGGCGTAGCAAATTGACTGACCCAAGGTCATTGTACGGTGTTTGTGGACAGACTTCATGGGGTATGATATTCATGTAATTCCAGAATGTGTTTATGATTATTGGGTCATTTAAAGCTTTCATTTCAAAATTCTTGCAAGGACATTTGAGCTTATTAAAAAGAGTAACAATTGGACTAGAAATTCAAGTCTCTCTCATTGCAAAAATAATGATCGATATTTTACTCCAACATCTGGTAACAATTGGACTAGAAAATCAAGTCTCACTAATTGCAAAATAATGATCGATATTTTAATCCAACATTTGGTAACAATTGGACTAGAAATTCAAGTCTCACTCATTGCAAAATAATGATAGATATTTTACTCCAGCATTTGGGAAGCCAAGTACAGGATTGAAAAAAAGTAAGCCATTATCTAGTAAGCCATTATCTAGTAAGCCATTATCGTTCTATTTCTTAACTTGCTTTTAATGTCATTTTTTTTTTACATGCATTGATCTTTAGCAGACGTGGATAAGCTACCATCTGCGGTACATGCACGTCATATTTGATTGTTTAGGCTATATTCAATTTATATGAGTTATGTAGGCCTAACATTCCCTAAATCTGATCTTTGTCAAGTCCTAAATGTCACACATTTTTGCTCTTCTTTGGCCCATCTGTCAAATGAGAACCCATTGTGTCCAGCCATTTTAAAAAAAAATGCCCACCATTGTGTTATGTGCTATTTTTACTATTAAAACTCGCGTATAAAATAAACAATCAAACACTACTAATATACAACCAAAACAATCAAATATGCTGGTAACATACAACAAAAGCAATCATATATACTGCAAAATATACACGTAGCATTTTTTTCAAAGCACTTAAAAAAATAACATGGGTATAATTAACACTGTTTAATCATTTGCTTTGTTTTAAAATGAACATACTAGATTGTTATGGTATTAGTCCATCTGTTTATTTCCATAGGTGTGTGTGATTGCCGACAGATTTGTTCTATTTAGTTTCGTACACTTTAAATTCATTTATTGTATATTATGTGGTTTCTACTGGCCCATGACATACCATACACCAGGTGTCATAGTCTTCATGTGGCCCCACAATATACACACAAGATCAACAGAAATGCATTGGCAATTTGATTTATGTGATACAATTCATTGGAACATTTTAAATGTAAAATGTACATACTTCAAAATGTATAAAAAAAATAATTTCCAGGTCTTTATAAATAAATATAAATTGGCGCATTTGACCCATAGAGCAATAGATTAGTTAAAATTACATATAAATACTGACAGTAAGAATATAATAAGACACGATAAAAACAGAATTTTTAAATCTGTCCGTTTTCTAAAATATTTTTTAAAAATTAATTTTGCAATAAATTATCTTTTTATGTGTAAACTTAATGCAAAGGAAGTAACCCATTTATTAATGCCGTTCGCTATAGTTAAAAAGGGTTGTATCCCTTGGTTATTGTGAGCGGTTTTTTTTTTTACTTTTTTTTTGTTTAAAATAAAATAAAAAAAAAAATAGTTAATTGCAAAATTAATTATTGATTCATGCATTTTAATGGACCAAGAACATGTATGCACAATTTCAAGAATATCTATCGCTAAAAAGTGCATCGAAAATCGATTACAAAATGTTCCCAAACAAAAAAATTTATCAACAGAAGTTTGGAAAGAGAAAACAGTTTAGAAAAACAGCTTAAAGCTCGCAAAAAAAAAATGACTAGAATTCACAGTTATTTATTTATACCGCACGTTTCAGAGAAAAAATATCAAAAAGAAAAATTTAAGGTTTGCAGACGTATAAAGCTTGAAAGTTTTCCAGTTTAAAATTTTTAACACTAACAAATCCTGCAGATCCAGCCAGTTCGATCGCTTTTTGCATTCCCCAACACGGGCCTAAAGCCATACTATCTGGTTTTTGATAACTCTCAGGGATACATAGGAAGGAACCAAGACTGTAATAACATGCAACATTCAAATTTCCTTTATCAGCAATGGGACTGCCGGATGTTGCCAAATCTATGAAAGAGAAGACGCCCACTTCTTCCATTAACAGTCTACGTATTCCTGTTAAGGCTTCTAAAGGATGAGGCAAATCATGAATGACGTCAACACAGAAGATCCAATCGTATTTCTCTGTAATTACTTCCGGAAGAGCGCAAAGGTCATAAAGTGCGAAAGAAATGTTAGAAACATGGCCCCATCTACCTCTCTGTATCTCTAGCAGATCAGATCTGTATTCAGAGGCCGTGAAAGTGCTGTTAGGAAACATTGAAGCCAATTTAGCAAGAAGTCGACCTCTGCCGCTGCCAAATTCAATCACTCGAATGCCAGATTCTGTTGTTGTTGTTTTTTTTTAGTTAGAAAAAAATATACCTTTAATATTAAAATATAAATCTGTTTTATTAACAAAGTTAGTAAAAAAAAAATCTCACTTGATAAAAGTCAAATCATTATTATATCAATAATCCATACATTAATTAATGCTTGGCTAAGGGCCTGCTTGAAGAGACATGAACAACATTGGACCTCCGCACTCTCAGTCACTTTGGCACAACATTGAACCTCCCGCCACACTCTCAATCACTTTGGCACAACATTAGACCTCCACGCTCTCAGTCACTTTGGCACAACATTGGACCTCCACACTCTCAGTCACTTTGATTTCACTATCATGTTAAAAAAAATAGTTTAATGAAAAAACAGATGTAGTCCCCAGAGTTTATTCCCCTATCCTTGGTTGGACTTAGACAGCTTCAAGACCAAATAATTAGTAGGTGGTCATATATATAATATATTTCCTATATATATTTATTATATTTCCGACATATTATATTTCCGACATATTATATTTCCTATATATATATATATATATATATATATATATATATATAGGCCTATATTATATAATCTAGATCACAGCCGTAGCCAGGAAATCTGGGGCTCATGACAAGTGAAGCCTCTCTCCTCCCAAAAACTAATTACATTATTATTACTAATAATTAATAACAATACTTTTGAAAAGCTATATCCCTTACCCTCCAGATTCAGCCCCTGGACAGTGTTTGTGATGCCCCCCCACCCCCCGTTCTTATACCCCTCCCTCCCGCTCGCGGCGGCCCTGGCAAGATAGTTACCTAGTTTATCTCTCAAATTATCTACATGCTCAAGAAAACTGGACAGATATCCTTCAACACGGTATGTGTTCATCTCATCAATGACGTCATGAACTGATTCTGAATAGCTCACACCTGAAACATGGGACCCAAAACAAAAATTATTGAATTCACAATTTCCAACTTGATAGCGAATTTTTTTGTTTAATAACAAGTTAATAGAAAAAAAAATAATTGAATGCTAAAACGTATTTTAAAAAAAAAATCAGTATTACAAATTCATTGTCAGAAAATAGAAATGGGTTAACATGCCATTTGGGCCGCTTGCTTTTAAACAAGGTTTCACTTCATCATAGACTGAGCCTAGTACTTTCACGAAGGATATATAAGCGAAGAGCGTTGTATTGAAAGCTTTCTTGTCGCCTTCCTCCAAATAATAACAGACTTCCCCATCGTCGTTAGTGGTCATGTGTAGCAGTTCTGCAGTACCTAGACTTGAAAGTATTTCTCTCACATACCTGGAATAAACAAAAAAAAAAGTTGTTTGCTTGCGTGTTTGTGTGTGTGTGTGTGTCTGTGTGTGTGTATGTGTGTGTGTGTGTGTATTGCAAACGTGTTAAGACTGAAGATGAGCCGTAATTTTGCGAATGTGTTTTTTTTTACAAATCCTTACAGCCAGTGGTTTTTTTTTCTGGCGGAACAGACCGGAACGGCGTTCCGTCACTTTTAAATTTTCATTTACTGTTTACTGCACTATATTTTCAGTGTTATTTCTTTATGGCACAACGGACACAAATAGAAATTCCAATACCCCCCTTTTTTTTAGAAAAAGAAAAGCACTGCGTACAGCTATGATTGCCGATGACGCGATGTCGATAGAACCCATTTATAAATCAATATGAATAAACTAGAATGGACAATAACTAAAAAAAATATTGTTTTTAACCTTTCTTGTAACTCATATTTAATTTGACATCCGTTAGATTCATTTCTTCCGAAAATATTTAAATGTAGTTTTAAGAGATACGATGTAGACTAGTGCTCTGCAACTGGTGTGCCGTGAGACGGTGCTAGGTATATCTATGGTGCTAGGTATATCTATGGTGCTAGGTATATCTATGGTGCTAGGTATATCTATGGTGCTAGGTATATCTATGGTGCTAGGTATATCCAAGGTGCTAGGTATATCTATGGTGCTAGGTATATCCAAGGTGCTAGGTATATCTATGGTGCTATGTATATCTACGGTGCTAGGTATATCTATGGTGCTAGGTATATCTATGGTGCTAGGTATATCTATGTTGCTAGGTATATCCAAGATGCTAGGTATATCTATAGTAAGTAAGTAAGTAAAGTTCCCTTAACCCGAACGGGCCATCGGGGCAGATGAAGTGTAGAAATCATCTGTTTCTATAACCTCGGCATATGAAGGGATTGTGTGGCACAACGCCCAGCCGCCTTTACTCCCCCAACTTAAAGTCAGGTACCCATTTAAAGCTGGGTGGACTTGGGGACTTTCACCAGGACCTGAAAAAATCCCAAGGTTCTCATTGAGACCCTCCGGTCGACAATCAAGCGCTCTACACCGCACGACCGCACGACCACCCGTCCCCTTAGGTGCTAGGTATATCTATGGTGATAGGTATATCTATGTTGCTAGGTATATCTATGGTGCTAGGTATATCTATGGTGCTAGGTATACTGCGGTAAAGGTTTATGTTGAATTATTGACATCTAGTTTTTTTTCTCTTCACGATAAATTAGCTTTCGGCAACATTACTTCAACGGAGTAATTAAGTCGGTAGAGAAATACTTAGACGATAACATTTAGTATATATTCGTAAGGTGTAGTGTGATCTGATATGGTAGTTTACAATTATGTGTTCTGTAGAGAACGTCGTCGTTAATCGACAGTGTTTTCAAGCAAATCATTCCACTATTGCAGAAAACGTGGCAGCCATTATAAACAATACTTCGGGCGCACCAGAAGTGTATGAAGTAGTCTGTCACTGTTTCAGAAAAAACAACATTCTAATAGGCATAATGTTATTTACCAAGTTACTAAATTAATAGCAAGCCAGAAACAAATAATAATCGAATTACTGTTTCAAAAGGATGTCTGGAAATCTTTCAGTAGATGCTTGAAAAAAAGTTCTGCAAAGAAGTTATCAAGTTTCGTTGTCTGCTTATAATGGAACAAATATAGATATGTCCGGTGATATTGAGGTTAGTGATTGTCGAGGAGTTAAAGTTGATTTAAGTATTCATTAATTAATATTGGTTTGTGCATGTGTGTTAATCACACTTTTCTAGTAACTCAAGAGAGTGTTAATTTTTATATTACTATGTGACGTAGTTTTTTTCTAGTTGACGTCATATTAAGTTGCTTAGAGACAAGCTTGGTAGATTGAGTAAGTTGCTTTCTAGTTCAGGAACATATAAGATGTACTTTGTAGATTGAGTTACATTTTAGATCCTATACGTGTAGGACAGATATTTTATTCAACTTTGAAGAAGTTATTAATTTGATTTAGACTAGCAAGTGATAGTTTATTAGATACTTCTAAGATATGCCTATGTCATATACTTTCGTATAAAGATTTATGATATTGTTAATGTCTACGTACGATAATAAAATAATGAATCAGCAACATTGAATTGAACATTGATTGGACCAGTGTTTGTGTGTGAAAGATTAAGTGACACGCTACCACGGTAACGCCTCCAGGTTCAGTCTGACTGCAACTGCAGTCAGACCCCCATAACATCAAGAGACCTAACAAACCTTTACAGTGATTACTAGGGAGCGACCGATAATCGGATCGGTATCGGTATCGGACCGATATTGGCACTATCGGTTAATATCGGATCGGCCGATTGTTGTAGGGAGGGACCGATAGTCGAACCGATATTGGCACTATGGGTTAACTTTCGGACCGGCCGTTTTTTGGCTGCCGATACATTGTTTTTTTTTTCACAACAGAGTTGCAGAAAAAAAAAATCCATAAATAACCCAATTCTATAACCAGATCAGACAAGATTTAAAAAAAAAAAGGAAAAAAAGACCTGTACACAGAAATTGTCACGTCCACAAAAATTTCATCAGAGATATGACCTTGAAACAATAGGATTGGCAATTCTTAATTCTACTGTATGACCTTGAATGATAAAATTAGTGAACATCTGTGTGTATTTTTTTTGGGATGGGAAGTTTGGGGGGGGGGGGTAAACAAGACACGCGTGGGCGAAGTGTTACAAAATATGTGAACATGGGTTGACATACGTCATACAGCACGAGAAAAACACGTGTTTGGCATTGTTGTTGCTTAAGGGGCTGTCCATTAATTACGTCAACAAATTAAGGGGGAGGGGGGTCAGAAAATGTTTGACAATTGTTGACAAGGGGGAGGGGGAGGTCAAGAAAAGTTGACGTCAATATAATTACTTAATAAATAGGAAAATTAAGCAGCGTTTGTAGTTCTGTGTTACACACTCGCTTAACATTCAGTATTTTAATTAAACTAACTATATTCCTACTAATTTTGCCACCTAAACATTTTGGAAGCCACCTTTTTTAGGGGGGGGGAATCAAATGTTGACGTAATTTTATAGGGGGGTCTCTGAAAGTTTGACAAGTTGTTGACAAGGGGGAGGGGGGAGGTAAAAATCGCCAAAAATTTGTTGACATAAATAATGGACAGCCCCTAAAAAGAAAATATCGGTATCGGTAAAAATGCTGGGGGAAAATATAGGTATCGGACTATCGGTAAAAAGGCATATCGGTCGCTCCCTAGTGATTACCATTTGAAATAATGGTCTTAAATATAGAATTTTTTTTTTGCATAAGTAAAAGTATGAATTGCATTCATTGCAAATTAGTGGTAATTAAACTTTTTCCTTAAGAACTTCGGAAAAAGATTTTAAAAAGCAACGAATACAACGAAATAGTAAAATGAAACGTATTCTGATTAACAAATATAAGTAAAGTCCATTATAATTCTCAATACTCAGTCAAGGGACGTAATCCGACTAATCGTATTTAACCCAGAGGAATGACATTTATAAATGGGCTACTCCCCTTGAATTAATTTTATCTTCCTTTCTCCATGCGTTGGGACTAATCCTTGCCCCTGTCCGCACCCGGCTGACGATTTCGAACTCATTGAAGGTAAGAGCAACACAAGCTATACTACATATTTACGATTCCCTTTCAACGTTTCCAATTTACCATTTCCGAATTTTACTTCAACGTTTACGATTGCATTTTAATTTGAATTTTCATAGATTGCGATTTATTTTCATTTTGATTGAATTATTTCGCGTGACATTGGCCTGGACTTGACTTGTGTCGTTTACAATAGCGTTCATTTCATGAGCATACTTTATTGTTTCATTGTTTTTCATTTAATTTTTTAAACTGTTAATTTTCAGTACCATGGATTGCCATGAGTTGTCAATACTTGACAGGCTATGACAGTACCGCCGAGAGGGCGGGGGCAGGGGGCAAATGCCCAGGGTCCCGGTGAGTTTTAGGGGCCCGGACTGAACTGGCCAATCAAGTTTTGAAAATATTATTATCAGCACGGGGGGAGAGGGGGCTGTGACAGCACTGCCCAGGGGTCCGAAATTTCTGTCGGTGGACCTGAGCTATAAGTATATTAGACTCAATCGACTTCAAGGCTGACCTGTTGTTTTATTTTACTGGGCCTGATGTTGTATAGCAGAGTATCCAGGGCCGTTGTGAGGAGGAGGGAACTTGAAGATTCTGGAGGGGTGGGTGCGAGCGAAGCATTTCACAATCAGCTATAAAATTACCTGGCAGTTGCGTTGAAAGAGAGGCCTTTAATTTTCACTGATTGTATGGAGTCGAAAAAGGCCCCCTGGCATTTGAGCTAATTTAAAAATAATCGCACGTGACGATGTTTCTAGCTGTTTATATTGTGGATGTTGATTAAATGAATAAACATTTGTTATATACTAACTAGTAATGAGGTCTTTAACAAACCGCCACCTGTTAATTGTTGGATGTAGATTTGCGTGAGACAGTGCATGCTCATTGTGTTACGAGACAGAAAGTGTAGGTCAGCTTGTTCTAAAAATACTAAAAGCTGTTTGTGGGGGTGACATATGCAAATACTACATGCAATAAGTGTTATAACACATTCTCCAATCCAAACACTGCACGCATTGTGTGTTTTAATACATTTCCAACCCCAGTAAACCTAAGAATAACGATCGATACGATGGGCAGGTTCAGTTGTAAATATGTCAGTTTTTTTTTAGTTATGACCACTGGCAGTGGCGGGTAAAGTCAGTTAAAGCCCAGGGGTTGCAGAAGAAAATACCGCGGCCCTTATAAAAAGCAAATAGAGTTGGAACATTAAAAATGCAAGTGTAAAAACGGGAATGTGCAGAGACTTTCAGAGGTCTGGGCTCACTTTTAAATACGGCATCTGCTCACTGACACATAGGCCTACATAGGTAACTATAGACCTGGGGTCGATTTAACTTCCTATCTACAATAATCTACTCTTTTTTTTTTAATGCATCTATTATGTAATCAAGCGGGACTAAATCCCTTAGGGCTCATGAGAAGAAACCTGCAGTGTCTCGCGTCTGTTTGGAGACTGCCGTAAAGCATAATAGCTGGCGGGCCTCACGACTCGTCCAGTCGTCTGTACGTGGGCCACCGCGCAGCAGATGGTCTACCATCGACTCTGGAGCTACTTATGCAATCGCTTAGTCTGGATGTATCACCGATCGATAAAACACCCTGATATTTAGTTACATATCACGGATTTCATTCGAATCTGGAAACCGTTTTAACTCGGGAAATTTGGGGGAAATACAAGTGTTCTAAAGGTGGAAATGGTTACTTGTGTATAAATATATAATTCTAAAACCTGTGCACTTCGCGACTTTTATGAAAACTGATTTGTTTTCACGTTTTTATTATTTAATGAAGAAATTAAAATACAATTTGCGTTATATATATCAGTCATCAACGACCGCCCATATGAACAGGGTTTGAATAGAAACCGGGCCCCCCTCAGGTGTTGTGTAATATGTCAGCCAGGGCCACAGCAAGGAAGAGGGACAACCCAACACTTATCAGGGACCCAGAAGCCTTAGCTTTCGAATTTTATTTTACTTGTTGCTAAATTATTTTGGGGGGGGGGAAGTAGGTTTAACGTAGGGGTCCCATTGTTTAAAGTTTGTCAAGGGCCCCGTCATTCCTGGCTGTGGCCCTGCGCGAAGAACAGTCCCTTCTTCCCCCCCCCCTCCGGTTTAATAAAAACGTATGTATCACACTGACCTCAAGGTGGGTCGAGATCTGTGGGATGGCGAGCCAGGTTGTAGAGCAGGTTGGGGAAAACTTTTTGAAGCACGGGCCACATTGGGTTATTAAATTATAAAGGCCGGCTGGGCCAAGAGCAGAAATATAAATGTCCATTAATGGCGTGGGCCGAATCGAACAGCCAACGGGCCGTACTTGGAGCGCTGGCGTAGTTTGCCCACGTCTATTCTAGAGGGAATGAATTGTGTCCCACAATTGATCTTATAGTTATGTGTTACTTTATAACGTGATGTAAATTTATAGCTATGTGTTTCTTCATAGTGTGTTGTTACTTTATTGTTATTTGTTTCATCAACGTGATGTGTTACTTCTCTAGTTACGTATTACTTTAGCGCAAGTCGAATATGTTAGAGCCTATGAAGGTTAAAGCATGAACTCCATACGTAAACAAGTTTTGTTTTATTTAATTGACACTCACCTTTCCTTAAGAGATTTATCGTCTGCTATTTCCTTCGCGGACAAAGGAACCTTTGCTTCAATGAGCGCTTGTATCAAGCCAGTTTCTTTAGCCATGGCGAGACCGTAAGCTACGCAGGAACCGTTTATGATATTGCCAACTCTTTCTGCTATAGTGGCCATTTTTAAATCCTAAATCAAAACACAAAGTATATATATAGAAAAGATGCACAAACTCCAGTTAGGGGAAAAAACCGAACTGCTTTAGACCAACTACTCGTTATATTCACATAACATTAATATTGAGAATTTTTGAACAGTGCATTGGTCACGTATCTGGGCCATAGGTTAAAGGTTACATAGCGCTGAATCAGCTGAGTACAAGGGTCCCCTATTTATGATGCATGCTACAAATTAAAAATTTCATTTGAGTGTATTCATGCAAACTTTTTTTTTCTGTCGATAATTTACTTATTGTGAAATTGTCCACGAAATTATTGATTGTACAGCATCGCACACAATTCAAACACTATAATTTCCAAATAACCTAAATAAAATATGTCAATCAATATTTTTTTTTACCACACTTCAACATTATGTCCCATTATTGTCCCATGTATGTAAAAAAGAAAAAAAAAGCCTATGTGTAAACAAAAAATTGTTTATTTATTGCCTGAAATTTATGAAACATTTCTCCTCGCATGTTATCTCATTCCGTATACTTCCTCATACTTTTGGCAAAATATTGTGCTACTTGTACAAAATAATTCAAGACCGAAATGTGTAAGAACTCATTCAGCTAATCACCATATGCCCTTTATGAAATATTACATGAATACAATGTATTTTTTTTTGCGCCAATATAAAGTTGAGCCTACGCATAAAAGTGTTTCGTTCTGTGCTAATATCCTTTATCAACGTATATTTTAATAAATGTGGTTTTCATATTTTTGAGAGTCGGCGACTAAGAAACCGGCTCTGCTTATGCCACTCACAAGTAGATAAGTACAAAAAAGGATATATGAAAGAATATGCAAATTTAATTGTTTAAGTTATATATTAAACAATTGTTAAACAATTACAATTTTTTGGCTACCCACTTCAAATTTGATTGTTATTCGGACCCGTGGCAAATATGCACTTAGCTTAGCAATACATAAACTTTATTATTGTTTTTTAGAGCATTTTCGAAAAAAAAAATGCTCTATTGTCCCCGTTTTGTCTGTCTGTCTGTCTGTCTGTCTGTCTGTCCGTCATCACCCTAGATCTCAACAACCATAAGTCCTAGACCCATGATGTATTTATCATTTTGTAGGTCTTGGCCTGCCATGTGTGCAGCAAAAGTTCATTTCGCGATCTGACCTCTGAGGGCCGTAAAAGGGGGCTTATAAAGTACCGTTTTTTACTATATAAGCTATATTAACAATGGAGCGCCCTATATCTCAGCAACCATAAGTCCTAGACCCATGATGTATATATATCATTTTGTAGGTCTTGGCCTGCCAAGTGCACATCAAAAGTCCATTTCGCAATCTGACTTCTCAGAACCAAAATATAAGAGTTTCTTATATACCGTTTTTGCTTATATTTTAAATATAAATAATAAAAGCTAATCAAAGGGGTGTAATCATTATTTATTTTTGTAATAGTTATTCAACATGATTACTTCCTTCTCTAAATTTATCCAAATTCATGCGCGTGGAGCAATATTTATGGCTGTAACCCGGAAAAAAATACGGATTTCGTCCGGCGAAAATGCTTTAAAATGTCCTTTGTCCGAAACGGAAAAGACTTAAATTGCTTGTTTTTTATAATTGTTTGAATTGTATGATTTATTCGTTTTCGGGTTCCGTCTAATAAAGTTTAAATATAGCTCAGGCCCGTAGCCAGAGGGGGGGCTAGAGGGGGCTGAGCCCCCCGTGCATGACCTGAGCCCTCCCCCGTGCATGATTTGAGTTTTTTGACAAAATTTTAATAATAACGGCTATAAAACATCAATCATTTTGTTTAATAAATCAATAATAATAAAAACTTAAAAGTTTATATTTTGGCAATCATTCAGGCTATTTATATATACATGTACTTACATTTATAGCTTATCTAATTTTTGGGCATAAAAGATTGAATCTTATTGAAGTTCAATTCTGGGTATTTTGGGCAGCATTGGCATTTGGTGCTTCAACAGCCGTGTGTGAGAGCAGTTTCTCAACCCTCACATGAATGCTCACCCCATATCGCAGATCAATGTTACGAAAGCGTCTAAGCAATCTTTTCCTGCTTGCATTTGAAAAAGATTTAACAGACAATCTGAATGCTGAATCATTTTTAGGTAAATTCAGTGCTAAACCCAGGCCCATGTCAAAGTAAGCAGGGAGGCACCAATATCCAGCAAGGGGGCACCTTTACTTTTTCTTTATTTTTTCCTCTTTTTCTTCTTTTTTTAAGTGGGGGGGGGGCACTCCACACCTAGCGGGGGGCACGGCCCCCCAGTGCCCCCCTTGGCTACGGGGCTGGCTAAACCACGAAGTTTGCAAATTTGAAACGTATAATAATATAGGTTCGCAACCAGTGCCGACGAGTGGAGGGGCCAGGGGGCCAATGCCCAGGGGCCCGGCGAGTTTTAGGGACCCGGACTGAGCTGGCCAATCAACTTTTTAAAATATTAATATCAGCCCAGGGGCCCGAAATTTCTGTCGATGGGCCTGTTCGCAACCTTGTAATAGTTTTATATATTGATATCTTCTGAGGACAACTAGCAACTTAAATAAGTTAATAAAATAACATTGGCTTCTGACTTCATTTTTATACATATGTATAATAAAATAATAAAGTACAAACTCCGTGATTTCTGAGTGATGTTATTTAATTTGCAAATTTACTTTTTAGCAGAATTAATTTTATTTTAAATTTAATAATTGCGACTGTTGTTGTTGATAGATCTGTTCTTTGTTTTCAATATTTTATAAGAAATATCACACAAATAGCGAAGCTTTATTCATGCATCTTTGTCGTTCTTCCCGGGCTGTACGTTAAAAAAACAGTATAATAATATAAATCAGGTATCTATTATGTAGTAATTGTGTAGCAGAACTATTGGTCAATATATTTATAACAGGAATCAGAAATTGCTCAGCCTCAATAAATTTTTATCATTAAAACTCTTTACTATTTAAATTATTTTTAACAAAACTGCAACATGCCATGCATTATTGAAACGTAGTTAAAATTATATATTTCTAATTAATAGCTAAACAATTGGTACTAAAATGCACATTTCCAGGTATGAAACTGCAAAAAATTTCTTGGGGAAGGGACTCGCTGAATTCCCCTTCCCAAACCCCTCCTCTCCGTTCGCAAGCTTTAGGCGCTTCGCGCTTCCATATTTGCCCCCCACCCCCACCCCCGTTATCGCAAGTTTAGGTAATACATCATTAAATTATCGAAATATTTTTTGTTCTAAGACCAACAGTTTTGCCCCCCCCCTTAAAGTTGTTTAGATCCGCCCCGATCATTTCTTCGGCACCCCCCCCCCCGAAAACAATTTCTTCGCCCCCCCCCCCAAAATGTCTTCGGCCCCCCCAATCCAATATTCCTGGCTATGGGCCTGATATAGCTAAGCTTAGTGCATATTTGCCACGGGTCCGAATAACAATCGGATTTTATTGGGACCCGGGTTCGTATAGCCACAGCCTTATAAATTTATCTACTCTATTTCAGATATTCTGTTTATAATAAAATTGTTAAATACAGAAAGCAACCATTTTGTTTTTAGTCTATTACAAATTCGCGGGACGGGTGGCCGAGTTGTATAGATACTCGACTGTCGACCTGAGAGTCCTGGGTTCGATCCTCGGTGACAACCATGTGGAATTTTCCCCGGTGAAAATGTGTTTCAAAGTCGTCCCACAAGTCCACCCAGCTTTAAATGGGTGCCTGACTTTAAGTTGGGGAAGTAAAGGCGGCTGGGCGTTGTGCTAATCACACAACCCCTTCATATGCCGAGGTTATAGAAACAGATGAATTCTACACTTCATCTGCCCCGATGGCCCGTTAATGTTAAGGGAACTTTACTTTTTTACAAATTCGCGGTCAAATAATAATACGAAATGACGCATTCTATTTGTCGTCGTAGTAAAAATTTATTTTAAATGATTGATACAATTATTCTATGAAATAAAACTGTTTAACTTTATATATAACAAAATAACATGCCATTAAACAAATTTCGGAGGGTAAACAAGATTTAAAACGAACACAAAATAATTCCCCATTAAAGATTTCCTGTGGTGATGTGCGTGCACGCTATCATTTAAACGCTGTTACTGATTTGGCGTTCGTAAAAAGGAGGCAAACAATCAAACAAATTTGGAATTTTAAAGCTAAAAAAAAAATTTCTGCTGTAAAAAAAAAATTTGGGAGCCGTGGAGCCGCCAGATTTTTTCGGCTCCGCTCCGGCTCCAGCAAAAAGTATCGGCTCCCAGCTCCTCGGCTCCGGCTCCGCAAGCCTGACACATTGCGAGTCCCGTTTGACACCCGGTTGAGACCCGTTGCTTAGTAACACGAAATATTAAAATTTGGTTCTCTGCTATCAGCAGGTATTAAGAAATTATAAACATGTAAATGTTGATTAGGAAAAAAAAAATAATGAAGCCAGACATCAAGATAATGTTCTGTTTAAATTATGGAATTTTTTTCAAACACGTGATAACAAAAATTAAATGGTCTTGGAAAGTGTGACCTAGTTGAATACCAGAAGACTAGTGACCTAGTTGAATACCAGAACACCCTGTACATTTGACGTTATCTCAACCAGGTTACCGACTTTGACCTACTAGTCTGTTAGAGGGTCACAATAACCGCGATAGAGTTAACGTAAATGACGGATAGGCGGAGCTATGAAGGCAAAACTAAGGGGGGGGCAGTCTAGATAACCCCCCACTACTGAGGGGCCCCCATATGCGCTTTTATTTTAAATTTAACATGCACTCCCTTTATGTATTTTCTCACTTTAGCTGGGCCCCCCTCTATGAAATTTAGAAGGAGGGCTACCAAGTTGTTATCGACGCCACTGTATATCTGTATATTTACCTTTCTTCTAACGTGGTGCACACATCTCACAATCTCACACACAGTCATGTATCAATAAAAGTGAATTACTACAAAGATCAAAATAATCATTATAGTTTTAAAAGTCTGCCGAAGGCCTTTGTAATGCAACCGAAAAGATATATATATATATATATATATATATATATATATATATATATATATATATATATATATATATATATATATATATATAAAACTCACTTTTCTAACGTGCTTTGCTATCATCGGTATCATTCCCAGTATTTACCACAATAGCTACCCCCTCCCTCCCTCTCTCTCTCTCTCTCTCTCTCTCTCTCTCTCTCTCTCTCTCTCTCTCTCTCTCTCTTTTTTCTCTTTGAACTCTCTCAGTAATGCTGTGGTCTCGAAAGAGTCCGTGAAATCAAACTTGCTCAACAATAGCTAACACATGTCATTTCATCAATTACGTAGTTGTCACATGTATGTCTTTAATATATTTTTAGATTGTCCCCGTTTTATCTGTCTGTCTGTCCGTCCGTCATCACCCTAGATCTCAACAACCATAAGTCCTAGACCCATGATGTATATATCATTTTGTAGGTCTTGGCCTGCCAAGAAATGACTTTTTTCCATTTCGCGATCTGACCTCTCAGGGCCGTAAAAGGGGCCTTAGTACCGTCTTTTACTATATAAGCTATATTAATAAAGGAGCGCTATATCTCAGCAACTATAAGTCCTAGACCCATGATGTATATATCATTTTGTAGGTCTTGGCCTGCCATGTGTACATCAAAAGTTCATTTCGCGATAGGACCTCTGAGGGCCGGGCTTCAGGGCTTCTAAGGGGCTTATATATTATATATACACCTTGTACGTTCAATAACCCGTTCATTTGGTGCGAAATACTGCAGCACGTAGTTTCACCAAGATTTATTAAGAAACTCATCAAATAAAATAGTAAGCTTGTGTTCTGAGTTTAATTGAAAGTATCAGAGCTATGCAACAATTGACGGAGTTTTCGGACGATTAAATGACTATAATTTCGAATGTTTTCAATTATGAGTCCTATTTCAGTAACCACAAACCACTTGTAGTTAGATTTAAGAGACAATAATTTTTTTTTCAAATATAAAGAAACGTCTTTATAATTTTTTTTACAGATATATGCATTACACAATTGAATTTATAAACATTTCCAAAATTTACAAATATTTACTGAAAGCTAACAAACGTACTGATACATAACATGAAAATGCGCTAACACGTCCTGTGTCCAGAATGGAACAGGCTTAATTGCTTGTTTCCTTTTCCATTAGCCAGTGTTACATATTTTTATGACATTGTAATCCAAGATGAATATTCCCCCCGCCCCACTCACACTTTTGTCCTCTCTGTCAGCAGTTTTAAGGTCAGGCCCAATAAAAACCATTATGATTTAGCAACTGGGTGGCTGGGGGGGGGGGATTACACAAACCTTTTAAAGGTTTCGTCTAACCAACAATTAATAGAGCCGTATTAACAAAATTATGGATCACCAGTCTAAACTGTGTGTCGAGGCTGGTTCATTAGAATAGTCTCCTATAGGGCCTACTCGCGGGACCCATGGCCAAAGTGCCTGGACGGGCCCATGTGTTAATGACGGCACTGGACTTGATCCAATAGTTTATCTAAATCATTCCTTTTTTTTTCTGTAGATATTTGAAAAGCACATGTTTGTACCATGCAGGGCCGCTGCTAGGTATTATCACACCGAACATATGTCATGGGCCTAGGCCTCAGGGCTCCTTTTGGTCTGGCCACCGAGAAAAAACTATGTCCCCTTACAAAATGTTACATAGGTTACTGAAAATATTAAAACGTGTAAACCTACATTCGAACGCTTGACGGGCACGGCAATGTAAATGCTGCCCCCGTGCCCATTACCCAACCTTATAAGGCCTGCCGGTAAGACTAAATAATTTTCTATAATATTACTTAGCAATTGGTGGGTGGGTGGTCACAGAGGGGTGCCATTTGGTGGTCAGCGGCCCAGGTCCGTAGCGTGCGGGGGGCAGGGGGTCGGGCCCCTCCTGCTTGTTTGCTCTACCTAGTAAAATGTATTAACAGGTCCCCCTGCTGTAGAATGCCTGGCCCCTGCTGTAAAATTTTCACGCTACGGGGCTGCAGCGGCCCAAGATTATCTAGCATCCCATGTGTGACGTGACACAAAAAAGTGGCAGACTTTATTAGCTGCCATTCAAATAAACGACAGTATGTTCCATCAGAATTGTCGAGACTGACGCCCTGCCATAACTACCCTGAGTGTGGCAATTCCCTTGTCACTAGATAGTATGAAAGACTGGCTTGCTTGGATTCAGTGGCCGTTGCCGTTGGACATGGCTGAACTTTGCCACTTTACCCACAGCCGCAAAGGGACGAAGGTATTATGGTCGCATGTTATTAAGTAACTTAATAATTTTTACAATCTGGTTCATATTTTCTGTGTGTAAAACATTGAATATAAACATTAACGTTGCATATAAATTGCCTTATTTCATTTCTGTCATGTCAAAGGTCAAGTCAGCAACCCATATAGAGTTACGTGTGTTACATAAAAAAAACCGGAAGTCAATGTGTAAAAACTTCTACCGGCACATAATAAAAATATACAAGCCCAGACATATTCTGTTTTATTGTGAGTCTGAATGCTGCATTTTATGAAATAAAGAAATGAAATACATTCACTTATTCATCTTGGTAAAACTGTTTATGATTTTTGTTTGTTTTTTTCAAATGGGACATTCGTTGAGTCGGGTACATTGTTATCTAAATACCGTTGCTAAGATAAACAAATCAGAAATGGTATTCACTATTTAGCTAAGCAATATTTTATTGGGAATATAAAATACTATAAAATTAAATACATGTTATGTAAATAATTTCACATTTTAATGTGAAACGATATTGCTGCAATGTAATATTTCACTAAGGTATATATTGATTAGAATGAAAGGTAATTTAATTTGTTCTGCCTGACTGGGCAATAAATTATAAATAGAAAACTGTAAAATGACAGTCATGCAAATAAATAAGTAGCATAAAAATATATTAAATTGCATTTACAAGTCAAACAAAGGCCTATTAAGATTTTATATGAATCACTCCATCCATTTTCATAATTTATTTTTCAAAAGCCTAGGTATAATGGCATTTACTTTGTGAATTTTTTTTAGTTCTGCTGAAAAAGTTATAAAATGGATTCCTTATTTGTACACAATTTGCTTTAGTTGTCAGTATATAATATTTTGTTATTAAGTAATTAAAATGTTAAAATATTTGACACATACTTTTACATACTAACATACTATTAGTATTGATAAAAGGCGGAGTTTTCTTTTAGCATTTATATGTAATAAACTGTTTTAAAACCTATTATTTTTATTAGTCAATCTAATTAATTTATATGAAAAATCAATATTAAAAAAAAAGATCTCAATAATTACAGGAAAATAAAATTTTAGCTTAGAAAAAAAAATATATATCACATTATTTATATATTAATGTAGCCTCCCAATTACTGTTCTTTTAACACCTTCATTTTCTTTAAATATATCACCTGGGATAATTTTGAGACCAACATTTTTAGAATGAAAAGGAGGACACTCATAGAAATTTACAATGAAAAAGAGGATTCATTTAAATTGAGCAAATAAATATTGTAAATGAAATGAACATCTTATTCACTCAACAATACTAAGAAGAATAGCTTATAATAAGATAAATGAATGCAAATAATACATGTGTAAGCATTGTCTGTTGTAATTAAGCTATATTTTTCTATTTAAATATATATTTATCTGTTGAATGCTATGTATGCTCTTCTAGCAATATACTGGAAATATCTTAAAAAGAAATATCCTAATATTTAATATTACGGCAAGTACTTTAGCTAGAGTATCAACATTTCAATAACAGTTGAAAATAAAAAATACAGAAACTATAGACAGCTGAGTCTTTTATTTTTTCCAAGAGCATTTCTATAGTCTTTAGAAAAAACTTCAGTTTCAATATACAAATAATATACAAATAAAAATGTCACATCACACACATTTAAAGATAATTCATATATATACTCTTTATTTTTTCAGGAGTCACAGTAACTTACAGTAGAATTATGCCTGTAGAATAGATTATTTTCTTGAGTTTATAGGCTTGGTGGTTTAATATATGCTATGGCCAGATACATTTCTAGTGAAAGTGATGATTATTACCCACCACCTCCCAGAACTAGACAGCATTCTCAAAAAAATGATGACAGACTTTACCGCCTTACTGCAAATCTGCAGGTTGTTTTTTATTTAAAATAAATCTTCTGCCACTAATATGAAATTATAATCTGACTTATCAGCTTGGTATCATATTTATTTCCTATTTTTTATTTTAGGAATATATATATATTTTATAATTTTTTGTTACAAAAGTCAATACATTCTAATATTGTTATGCATCACTAATGATTACTAAAAATTTTAATATTTATTCTTTAGGATACTACAAGGAATTTAAAGTCTCTTGATCATATGATTGATGAATACACTTCAGTAGGACAAAGTCACAGATCAGCTATTGATAGGGTAAATAACTCCTTTAAATGAAATACATATGTCATCAGCACTAACAAATTATCCAGATGAAATTACTATTTTGTAATTGATTTGAAAACATAATTAATTATTTTCTATTTGATGTCAGTACATTACAGTGCTTAGTTGTATGCATACATGATTTTTTTTTCTAATAGCTGCATGGTGATTTAGATCAAACTCAGGATGATATACAGTATGAGAGATCTCGAGCTGCCACAATGGTCAGAGACTATGGAGTAATAATATATTTTTTTTTTGTGTTAGACATTATAGACAATTAAAAGGAAACATTTATAAATTTTATCTAGCCAAGGCCTCAAACATCATTTTCTTTGAACTTGGCTTGTCAAAAATGAATTTCTGTTTTTCCATATTATTCACTTGAAATATTTTCTCAAATTTATGCTTGTTATCTGGGATGAACCACTTTTTTTAATTATCTCTACATTTTTTTTTAGAACTCTCTCAACTTCTTTTTCAGTATTTGTAATAATATACTATGCCTTTCAATATTCACACAAATGATTACTAGTGATTAATTGATGCTTTTGTCACCAAATCTTAAATGGCTTATGTTATATTTTCAAGAGGTATTTAATCTTAGTATTGTTTGATTTTTACCTCATAGAGTGATTCAGAAAACTATAGTTCTCCTCGAAATGGTTATCGACGTAGAAGGTCAGCTGTAAGATTCGCTGATGACATGAACAGAGAACTTCATGGCATACACCAATCTGTGCGAGACTTATCTTCTGAACAACTAAAACTTGAGGAAAGTTTCAACAGAGAGACAGAACGTAGAGACAGGTTCAGTACCTTAACATGTTTTATTTTTTTTTTGGTAAATTAATTTTTAAATTGCGCTTAGCTTTTCCTTAAGAATTAATCATTTATGAATATTATTACTGTTATTATTTTATACTTTCTTCAGACACCAAACATTTTATAAGATCCTAGAAATATATTTTAAAGGAATTTGATTAAATGAATCTCTTTGTAGACATGACAATGATACTAGACGCTCACTTCAAGACATTAACTCAACTCTGAAAGGCGTGTCTGCACTTGATCCCGTAAGCTTTTTTTTTTTTTAAAACTTTTGGCTTCTTTAAAAGTCATCTCTTCTTTGCTTCATAACTTTAACTATTTTTATATATGTGACAACAGTCTTAATTGATTCATCAACTGTAAATTGATCCTTTTTCTGAGACAATGTCAGGTTTAAAATTTGTATTAATTGATATAATAATCCTAAAAATTGTACATTGCCTTTCTTTATTGTAGAATTGAATAGTAAAATTATTTTATCTTTTTACAGTTGTCTGCTCGTGTTGAAAAACGTCTTCAGGCCATTCAGTCAGAAATTAGATCTGAACGTCATCTATTAGATAGAGACACTCATCGTGATGATTACAGTGCTCTGTCAAATGAACTGAAAAATGCAATTCAGTCAGCCCAAGCCTCTAATAACCTAGACGACAAAATAAGAAGCCAGTTCCTGCAGTCAGAATCTCTTAGGCATAAGGTGACCATATTTACATATGGTATTGAAATTGTATAAGTATATACTATTTCTATGTATTTTGAAATAAAATTGGTTCTTGGATAGGTTGAAAGTGAACTGGACAATGTTAAACGAAGACTTGACCAGACTGAGGGAAGTCGCACAGCATTACAATCACAAGTAGAACAGCTGAGGGGACAACTTGCAAAAGCTGAACAGGAAAGACACAGAATGAGGCTAGACCTTGATGAGTCCAGGATTGAAGCTGAAGTCAAAGAACAAAGGAGGCGAAGGGCTGGTAAGTATTTGTCAGAATAAACTTAGCTCACTTGTCAAAAGTTTTATCTATACATAAAATAATCAAATTCTATTATAATATAGATGTATTATTTTTTTACAATTGTTGCATAATTGGGATAGTTTCTGTCGCAGTTGAAGATGAAAAATCAAATAATCTAGAAAGAGAATTACGAGAGCTTAAAACCCAATTATCAAGATCAGTGGGTGCTGTTACAGAGCTGGAAGATCTGAGAAGACGTTTAGATAAAAGTGAAAGACAATGTGCACAGCTATCAGATCATATTGAGGTATTTTTTTTTAGGTTCAAATCTTTAAGAATCAAACCTATAAGAGATTTTTTAATTTTTGTCTTTTTAAAATTATAGTACATCTTTTTTTTATCTTTGCAAGGATACAAACTGATCTGTTTAGTGGTCAAATTAATTTTCATAGTGCATATGTTATCCATTCATTTCAACATTTATGGAAAAATATAAAAAGTTACTAGTTTAAGATGCACTGGAAATAAATTTTAACAATGACCGGTGTTAAGATAACTTTCTCAAAGATTTAAAAATGTTTTTTAATGGGAAATTCTAATGCAATTTTACAGTTTTAATATTTATTACACTTTAATATATGTTTTTAAATATTACCTTTAAGACATAGATTAAAAATTAGCTAGAATATTGTTCAACAATGTCTTATCATAAATATGGATGATATAAATATGCATTGGTATCTGGAAATTTAAGACGTTAGCAAAAGACCTTGATACAAGAGAACGTCAAAGTGCTAAAGTCATCAACCAGTTGAAAGATGTGTCTGACAAGTATGATGACTCAGACAGGCAGAGAAATTATCTACTGCAGCAGGTTGAGGATCTCCAGCAGAAACTGGCAGATACAACTAAAGAACTAGAGAAAACTAGACATGAATTTCGGAACACTCAACTGTCATTACAAGACAGTGAGAAGAAGAAAGATGAGTTCAAAGGTCGTGCTCAAGAAACTGTTAGGCAGTAAGTTTATATGTTTCTATAAAGTGGCAAATATTGTTTGCATATTTTGTTGAAACTTTGTTTTTAGCTAATATAAATCTAGTTTATTTATTATCTTTTATTGTAATTAGTTACAAATTTTGTCACCTTTGAAAAATTTTACTTGATCCATATTAGATCCCCAACTTTTATTCAAAGTTTAAATGAAATGATAGCTCTTTAAAAGACTCTATTTATTATTTCAACAGGTGGAAAGCCAAAGTGAAGGCTTTGGAAAAAGCTTTAGATCGCCAGAAACATGGTACAAGTGAGATGCTCAATCGCCATGAACAGCTCATTAAAGAGTTGGAAGGCTTTAAGCAGCATGGAAGTTATCATCAGCTTCATATTGAGAGTATCAAGAGAGAGTTAGCAGATGCTCTGGTATTGCTGAATTTTTTTTTATGTAGATTAGAAATGTAAATTATAAATTCAAAATTGCTACTAATTCTTTTTTTTTTTTTTCAAAGCAATTAGTTTTTCTATCCACTCTATTTTATATGTAAAGTAAAGTAAAGTTCCCTTAACCCTAACGGGCCATCAGGGCAGATGAAGTGTAGAATTCATCTGTTTCTATAACCTCGGCATATGAAGGGGTTGTGTGGTTAGCACAATGCCCAGCCGCCTATACTTCCCCAACTTAAATTCAGGTACCCATTTAAAGTTGGGTGGACTTGTGGGACGACTTTGAAACACATTTCACCTGGAAAAATTCCACATGGTTCTCACCGAGGATTGAACCCAGGACTCTCAGGTCGACAGTCGAGTATCTACACCACTCGGCCACCCGTCCCCTATTTTATATGATAGAACTAGTTATGCTAATTAAAAACTGGCCCTCAAAAGTCTCAATTCTTTCTGTGACTTTGTATTGTAAATATTTCCATTGTACATAAAATAGGCAGTAAGAGCAGCTCAGGATGAACAATTAAGGCTAAAGGACATTGAAATTAATGAGCTCAAGTCCTTAAGAATGGATCTTGATAGAGAATATAGAGATTCAAGATCAATAGCAGACAAGGTCAGTCAGTTATTTCAAAACCAAGATTATGATATTGTCTAATTTTAAGTTGTTGTTTTTTTTTTGTAGTTGCTGTATGTTAACACATTACAAAAATGTACTTTTATTTTTAGAATCTTTTCTTTGTCCTTCACTTTTTTTTTCATAATAATTTACTTGAAAATGAATATTTTATTCCAAATAAAAAATGATTTGGTTATTCATCATACCAACAGTTGGAAGCTGAGCTCCATAACTTAAGGTCAAGAACAGCCAGCTTGTCTGAGGATAAACATCGGTTGGAAGATAAACTATCAGCTTTAGAAGCAGCTCATATTTTAGCTCAGGATCAGTCAAGATCACTACAGGTGAGGTTTTTTAAAAATTTAAAAAGAAAAAAAATTATATTTTTGCATCCTTTTGGATCTGTATAAAAACACATAAAATAAAAAGTCTCAAAAAACAGTATCTTACTTTTTGGTAATAAGTACTTAATGATAATATAAAACGCTGCACGGGCAGGATAGCGACTGTCAAAACAGCGACCTCAAATGAGCGACGTAATCAGAATGGCAACTGTCAAAATGGCGACCGCGTTATAATAGCGACTGTCATAGTAGCGATTTATCTGTCAACTTCAGAGTGAGATACACTGACTACTCACTGGTGGGACATAGTAAAGGGCTTAGAGACTGAAGACTATCCCCTTCGATGTTGTGATATAAAAGCTATTAAGATTAGAACAAGTAATGTGGGTAGAAAATAACATAAAAGTAAAACATCAAACACTCTAAAAGTAGACCGCAAGCGACGTCGGACAGTCTAATAGAGTCTTTTGAATAAATGAAAAATTTTTTTAACCATCTATATTCTATAACATGAAATGAACTCATTGACATATACAAATTTATAAAACATGTCATAGGGACTTGATTGTGGGGGCTAAATCTTTGTTCTACTGTCCCTGTCACCTGGGTGTAACATACAACTAGGTGTAACATGCAACTAGGTGTAACACACAACTGGGTGTAACACACAACTAGGTGTAACACACAACTAGTTGTAACACACAACTGGGTGTAACACACAACTGGGTGTAACACACAACTGGGTGTAACACACAACTGGTTGTAACACACAACTAGGTGTAACACACAACTAGGTGTAACACACAACTAGGTGTAACCAGGCACGCCGAGAGGGGGGCTAGGGGGGGTCTTTGCCAGGGGGGCCTGCATCTGTAAGGGGGCCCGGCCGCCCAGACCGTGTCAATTTTTTTCACGACTCATTGTTTATTAAGGGGCTTGCAATGATGTCCTGCCCTGGGGCCCTTGTTGGCTCTCGGCGCCCACCCCTGGGTGTAACACTCAACTGGGTGTAACACACAATTAGGTGTGTTTGTGTGTTTTCAGCTGTTGCCAGTTGTCTGATGAATTAATCGCTGTTATGACAATCGCTGTTGTGACAGTTGCTATTATGCCCCCGAGCCATATAAAACATAAGTTATTAAAATAGATTTTTTTCTTATTGTCACTTCATAAATAATCAACAATCATGACAAGTATAAATCATAGAAATTGAAAAAAAATGATATTTGAAGGAAATCACCTGTTCCAATTACCCAATTTACGACTTGTTTTGTTGATTATCATCTAACATTTAATTATCACTGATTACCAGGATGAGCTTAAAGAGCTCAGCAATATCAAAGCTGCAACAGCAACACAGCTGGCAGAGGCTCTTGCCAAAAATCATGTAAGTTTTACAGAGGTTTTAAAAAAAAAAATTCTTTTGTAACAAATAATTAAATGAAGCATCTCAAACAGTTCATAGCAGGTTCAGAGATTAAAAACAATGTTTACATTTGAATATTTCAGGATTTGATGCAAGCTTTTGTTGAACTTCAACACAGAGAAAGGGGAGCTAGAGAAGAAGTAGAACTTTACAAGAAGCAACTTCACCAGGAAAGAAATGGACTCAGCAAAGATTACGAAACATTAAAACAGGAGTTAAATGAAGCAAAGGTAAATTATTTTTAAAGTACATTCACTTTATCTTAAAAACTGGTTCTTTTAAGCCATGAGATCTCAACAGTTCTTAGTAATCACATATACATGTTTTTTTTGTTTTTTGAACACTGATGATATGACTTCTAGGTGTTTCATGAATGTGATGTGAAGTAGTGAGCCTGATTTTAAAGATTCCAATCCTATAGATGAGATGTTTATGGGGTGTAAATTGCATGACTTTTGACCTGAGGGTCCTGGGTTTGATCTCTGGTGAGAACCACAGGATTTTTCAAGTCCTGGTGACTGTTCCTCTTTCTCCCATAGTGATTGCATTAGGTTGGCATGAAAGAAGGACACTACAAAAAAATGTACCGGTGGTGATTTTTAGCATCAACGAGATAAACTCATCTTTTCAGGGACTTAGCAAAAAAAAAAATTACTGGAGAAATCATTTGCCTCCACTAAGCTCTCCTCTAGTTGATAATTGAAAATAGTTTGTGGTTATGAAGTATAACCTCAACCCATTTTAAAGTAACCTCTTGATCATGATTTTTTCATGTTTAAAAAAAATAATATTATGAATTTCTCTTAATAGTTTAATACACCTTTTATTAAATACACGTAGAACATAGGTTTCCAGTTAGATCTGAGCCATTGAATTATTGTTGGGATATTGCTATAATTTTTTATAAGCGTAATTTTGTCAACCATATATTTGAGTAGTAATTACATGCATTATCATTAGCTTAGTGCTTCATTTTCGGTCTGTAAGTGATTCAGTAAAAAAAACAACTCTCATTTCCAGTGTTTTTAATCTCCCATGATACAATTAACAAAATGCCAGTTTGAGGTCAAAAAAGTATATTTTACTGTTAATTTAACAGCATTGATAAAATTGAGCTTTGTCTATGGATTAATATGTGAAAGTTGCAATATTTGAAGCATGTTTGTGGTATAGTTTTATGGGCATCAGGACAAGGAACTTTTGAAGATATTTTAATACTTTTAGTATCTGCATTGTTATAATAATGCGTTATACATTTGAAATTTCGATTAGGCCTACCTATATTAATACATGTATTTGACTTTATGATTTGATATTTTTGTTGCTTATTATTATATCTGCTTCAGGTGAGAGAAGCCCATACTATACAGGAGTTAACAAGAAAGTTTAGAGCTCATGGCGCAGAGCAGGAAGCCACAATCCAAGCATTAAAGGTTAATTTTGTTTCACCTTATTTTTCAGGGCACATTTTTTTAAATTTGATAATTTTTTCAGCATTTATAGTAGCTTTTCATCAAAATTCATTTATGATTGTTATCGTTTTGAATTCAGCTGTAATTTTTTATATTCTCAGATGGAGTTATCTGAAGAAAAAAGTAATACCAAAATAGCCAACAGAAATGCAGACAGATTGAAAGAAGAAATAGAAATTTTGGAAAAGAGATTTAAATTGTTAGTTTAATTTTAACCTTTTAAAATTTTTTATTATTAAACTTGGTCAGCTTTTTTAGTTGTTTTTTTAAAATATAAATAAAACGAAATATTTTTTAAGTTTGATGCCATATTAATGTTTTAAAAATAAAAATAATAATTCAACATTAATTCTACATTTTAAAATTAAATGGGATAGCATTGATTAAATATCCAGCTAACACGGTTTTTTAAACATTTATTAAAATACTATGGCTTCTTCTATAAATAATGTTTAAAAAATGGGCTTTTTCAGGTTTCTAATGCCATGTATGTATGTGAATAAAAAAAAAATTGATGTTAGATTCAAATTTTTAAATATTTTTTTTTTGATAGGACTGAAGAAGAAAATATGGGCATGAGAAGAAAACTTGATTTAGTGAGACAAGAATTTGAAGTTCAGGTATAACACACTCTTTTATTGTTATCACGTTGTTGTTTGTTAACACCTGGTCATATTATTAAGATGGATACTAAACAATTTTTAAAAAAAAGTAAAAATATTGCTTAATTATTTTTCTTTATTACCAGTAAATATATTTTTCACATTCAAGAATTTACTAAATTACTGGTTTTGACCAAAAATGTAATAATTTTGAATAATGCAGTCTTAAAAATGTTTTACTAAAAAAATTATATTTCTGAAAAGCCACATGTTAAAAAATGTTTTAAAACATACTGAAATTCAATAATATAGATTCACAGATGATTTAAATGCACATTACATTTTAATATTAATACTTAGTCTAACAACTGATTTCAATTTCTTACAACTGATTTCAATTTACATGAAACTTTGAATATTAACTTAGTCTTACAACTAATTTCAACCCACAGACTCACATGGCAGAGGGTGATCTTCAAGTGTAAGATATTGTTTTCAATAATTTAATTAGATTAATTTTATGAAAGTATGTTGAGTTATTCAATACACCTACTAGGTAGGCCCTTTATATATTGTCCAATTATTTTTTATATTTTTTGTTACTTTACAGGGTGAAACAACTTGAAACTCAATTGGGGAATGCACATCTAGACTTAGAAAAATTAGAGAAACAATTCATTGTAAGTAGGCATATTTATTAAATATTAGAATAAACTGAAATGCAATTCATTTTTGAAGAGAGTATTTTTAGAAAGATGTATTATCTAGATTTTTCATGCATGTTTTTTAATTTAAAAAACTGTGCTACTCTTACAATAAAAAATTTCATACAATTTTACATTTTCAGGATTTTTTAAAATATTAATGTACATGATATATTAATATAATCAATGTACATGCTATATCATACTAATGTACATGCTAAATGCACATAGTAAGATTTTTTTTTTATTAAAACTTCTCTTCATACTTTAGGTTTAAATTAAACTGCAATATATACATACATTCAAAATACACTATCCTATATGTTACAGTGTACACCCTTTTTGTAAAAATTGCTTTTTTTATCTCAATGAGTAGAATGTTATTCAAGAGATTGCGATTGAAATAGATGCTGTTGTCGAAACTGCATCTTTTGATGCCACAAGCCATTGTCAGGTCAGTTGCTTTTTAAAAAAATGTGAGACTTTTTATTAATTATATTGAAGGTTACTTTTTGGCATCTTTCAAATGCTTTACCATTAGATTGCTTCATTACCTTTCAAATACAATTTTCTAAATTATTTTGTTGACAGCCAATAAATGGACTTAAAAATTTGGCTGCCATTGGTGCTGGAGTTCCACCACACTTGATCACAGAAATGAGGGTTAGTACCTTAACTGATGCATTAACATATTTTTTGAAGGAATATTTTGTTTTACTGTATTCAAATTGTACTTTACGCTTTTTGTTAAAATGTGTTGAATCACATCAGAATTGTAAATTTGAATAAGAAAAAGAAAACATAATATTTCACTAATTTCTATGTCTATATTAATTGAGAACTAAAAGTCAAAATTGACAATATTTATATTATACAGAATAAAATCAAGTGGCTAAGATCTGAGTTTCGAGAAAGACTCCTTCGAGAGCGTAAACTGCGTCAAGAGTTTAGGTCAGCTCTCTCATCATCTGATGCTGATCGTCAGTTTCTGATACAGGAACTTGCCAGGAAAGATGAAGAACTTGATGATTTATTTCAAGAAAAGCAAGGTAATTACAAGCTATTATTGTTATTATTTTTTTATGAACATAGGACATAATTATATTGGATAAGATATCCTATTTTCAAACCTTTGTGTTTACCAGGCTAATATTGTCTATTTCTTTTTAATTTACAAAATTAATATAATTAATGATAGAACAAAACCCAAATGCTGAGAATGCATTTTTAATTACCTTATCTAGAATGATAATTATTTATTTGAAAACATTTCTTAAAGAAAGAATTATCATAATGGGCTTGTTTGTTGTACTTATAACTTATGCAATATTTTAATTTCAGTGTAATTCACTTTTTAAAAATTCTGTTGAAATGGCCTATTAAGAAAACCAACAAAAAATAAATTAGGAAAGAAAATGATTGTGTTGTCCTTTTAAGACTAAGGAGATTATCTTATCTTCCTCAGTGATTGCATTAAAAGAAATTCAAAGTCAGTGTGTTGTTGACAAACTTGAAGTGAGTTGTTTTTTTCTTCTCAAATAAAAAAAAATGGTAGTTTAACCTGCAAACAGAAACAGGATATTGAAGTTATGTCCAAAAATTATTTCACACTTTGGTTGTTATTTTGTTCATGGATACTGGGATAATGGGGAGGGCATAAAATATAAGTAGCCTATATATACATTTATCTAATTATACAAGTGTATCCATGACTTTGTTTTCAAAGGTTAACAAAGTTTGGATTGCGTCCCACCAATGGGTAAATTTTGTGTGGGTTGCGACAAAATTTAAATTCATGAACAATGGATTGTGAACACATATGAACATAATTGCAACTCCATTTTTCTCTATGTTGCAAATCTAAAACTTTGTTAATCTGCAAAGTAAAAGGGGAAAATCGATACTTAATAATGATTGAATTATTCTTTTTTTTTTATCTAAATAATTCAACAGTTTTTTCTGTGGGTTTTGAGAAACAAATGTCTTTATAGTGGGTCACAAAGTGTAAAAGTTTGAGAAGCACTGATTGAAAGGGAGATTGCTTGTGCGAAATCCATATTATTTATGTGGATATTCATCTGATTTTTGCATTTATTTTCTCTGGGGATGGTTATTCATGACTCCATATGATTATTGTTTGGGCAAAGATTTTATATCCCATAAAAATTACGTTTTTTACTAGTGTGTGATTTGTAATATTTGATATAAACTTTTCTAACAAAAGAAAGTTCAATTCTTTAACCCAAAAAAATAAAGGCTTATATATTAAGTTAATTAAATAAATTAAACGTAAAAATGTATCAAGCTGTGGCAATATTTAGTGCATTTTGCAATCATTGGTTTTTTTTCTTTAAGTTTTCTAATCTAACCAAATCTTAACATTGACATTCAGTGAACATTAAAAGAAATTTACACCTGTAAAAAAACAAACTGAGGAATTGTTTCCTCATCAGATACTGCAGCACTTGTCATGTGCACTGCATAGAAAGTATGGCAGATGTAATGATAAATGTTGTTAAGTTTTATTTT
>JAGDYQ010000133.1:2493081-2583049 GCA_021962125.1 Bulinus truncatus | reverse complement strand
AAAAACAGAAATTCATTTTTGAGAATTTCTGACTTTAAGAATTCCGACAAGCCAAGTTCAAAGAAAATGATGTTTAAGGCCTTGGCTAGATAAAATTTATAAATGTTTCCTTTTAAGTGTCTATAATAAAAAATATTATTACTCCATAGTCTCTGTCCATTGTGGCAGCTCGAGATCTCTCATACTGTACATCATCCTGAGTTTGATCTAAATCACCATGTAGCTATTAGAAAAAAAAAATCATGTATATATACAACTTAACACTGTAATGTACTGACATCAAATAGAAAATAATTAATTATGTTTTCAAATCAATTACAAAATAGTAATTTCATCTGGATAATTTGTTAGTGCTGTTCGCATATGTATTTCATTTAAAGGAGTTATTTACCCTATCAATAGCTGATCTGTGACTTTGTCCCACTGAAGTGTATTCATCAATCATATGATCGAGAGACTTTAAGTTCCTTGTGGTATCCTAAAGAATAAATATTAAAATTTTTAGTAATCATTAGTGATGCATAACAATATTAGAATGTATTGACTTTTGTAACAAAAAATTATAAAATATATATATTCCTAAAATAAAAAAATAGGAAATAAATATGATACCAAGCTAATAAGTCAGATTATAAATTCATATTAGTGGCACAAGATTTATTTTAAATAAAAAACAACCTGCAGATTTGCAGTAAGGCGGTAAAGTCTGTCATCATTTTTTTGAGAATGCTGTCTAGTTCTGGGAGGTGGTGGGTAGTAGTCATCACTTTCACTAGAAATGTATCTGGCCATAGCATATATTAAACCACCAAGCCTATAAACTCTAGAAAATAATCTATTCTACAGGCATAATTCTACTGTAAGTTACTGTGACTCCTGAAAAAATAAAGAGAATATATATGAATAATCTTTAAATGTGTATGATGTGACATTTTTATTTGTATATTGAAGTGACATTTTTATTTGGATATTGAAACTTAAGTTTTTTCTAAAGGCTATAGAAATGCTCTTGGAGAAAATAAAAGATGCAGGTGTCTGTAGTTTCTGTATTTCTTTTAATTTTCAACTGTTATTGAAATTTTTAATGAGATTGAATGTTGATACTCTAGCTAAAGTACTTGCCATAATATTAAATATTAGGATATTTCTTGTTAAGATATTCCAGTATATTGCTAGAAGAGCATACATTGCATTCAACAGATAAATATATATTTAAATAGAAAAATAAAGCTGAATTGCAATAGACAATGCTTACACATGTTTTATTTGTATTCATTTATCTTATCATAAGCTATTCTTCTTAGTATTGTTGAATGAATAAGATGTTCATTTCATTTACAATATTTATTGGCTCGATTTATATGAATCCTCTTTTTCATTGTAAACTTTGTTTACCTATCTACGAGTGTCCTCCTTTTCATTCTAAAAATGTTGGTCTTAAAATTATCCCAGGTGATATATTAAAAGAAAATGACAGTGTTAAAAGAACAGTAATAGGGAGGCTACATTAATATGTAAATAATGTGATATATATATTTTTTCTAAGCTACAATTTTATTTTCCTGTAATTATTGAGATGTTTTTTTTTTCAAATATTGATTTTTCAAATAAATTAATTAGATTGACTAATAAAAATAAAACAGTTTATGACATATAAATGCCAAAAGAAAACTCTGCATTTTATCAAAAGTATGTGTCAAATATTTTTAACATTTTAATTACTTAATAATATACTGACAACTAACGTAAACTGTGTACAAATAAGGAATCCATTTTATAACTTTTTCAGCAGAACAAAAAAAATTCACAAAGTAAATGCCATTATACCTAGGGCAGCCATGGCTTTTGAAAAATAAATTATGAAAATGGATGGAGTGATTCATATAAAATCTTAATAGGCCTTTGTCTGACTTGTAAATGCAATTTAATATATTTATTATACTACTCATTTGCATGAACCTGTCATTTAACAGTTTTCTATTTATTGCCAAGTCAGGCAGAACAATTTAAATTACCTTTCAGTTTTTTCATTCTAATCAATATATACCTTAATGACATAATAAATTGCAGCAATATTGTTTCACATTAAAATGTTAAATTATTTACATAACACGTATTTAATTTTATAATATTTTATATTCCCAATAAAATATTGCTTTGCTAAATTAGTAAATACTAAAATAGTAAATAGTCTAAATACCATTTCTGATTTGTTTATCTTAGCAACGATATTTACATAACAATGTACCCAACTCAACGAATGTTCCCATTTGAAAAAAAAACAAAAATCATAAACAGTTTTACCGAGATGAATAAGAGAATGTATTTCATTTCTTTATTTCATAAAATGCAGGAGTCAGACTCACAATAAAACAGAATATGTCTGGGCTTGTATATTTTCATTATGTGCCGGTAGGAGTTTTAACACATTGACTTCCGGTTTTTTTTATGTAACTTACGTAACTCTATATGGGTTGCTTACTTGACCTTTGACATGACAGAAATGAAATAAGGCAATTTATATGCAACGTTAATGTTTATATTCAGTGTTTTACACACAGAAAATATGAACCAGATTGTAAAAATTATTAAGTTACTGAATACCATGCAACCATAATACCTTCGTCCCTTTGTGGCTGTGGGGCTGTCCATTATTTGTCAACAAATTTTCGGCGATTTTTACCTCCCCCCCTCCCCCTTGTCAACAACTTGTCAAACTTCCAGAGACCCCCCTATAAAATTACGTCAACATTTGACTACCCCCCCCCCCCTAAATAGGTGGCTTCCAAAATGTTTGTGTGGCAAAATTAGTAGGAATATAGTTAGTTTAATTAAAATACTGAATGTTAAGCGAGTGTGTAACACAGGACTACAAACGCTGCTTAATTTTCCTATTTATTAAGTAATTATATTAAATTTTTCAAAAAAGTAACATTGTTGACGTCCACTTTTCTTGACCTCCCCCCCTCACCCTTGTCAACAATTGTCAAAATTTTTCTGACCCCCCCCTCCCCCCTATTTTGTTGACGTAATTAATGGGCAGCCCCTGTGGCAATGTTCAGCCACGTCCAACGGCAACGTCCACTGAATTCAAGCAAGCCAGTCTTTCATACTAGCCAGTGACAAGGGGAATTCCCACACTCAGGGTAGTTATGGCAGGGCGTCAGTCTCGAATAAGCGAGGGGACAATTCTGATGGGAAAAAGTCAAAAAACACTGTCGTTTATTTGAATGACAGCTAATAAGACCGCCACTTTTTTTTTTGTGTCACGTCACACAGGGTTGATGCTAGATAATCTTGAGCCGCTGACCACCAAATGGTACCTCTCTGTGAACACACACACACCCACCAATGGGACAGTTTTCTCTCGGTGGCCGGACCAAAAGGAGCCCTGAGGGCCTAGGCCCATGACATATGTTCAGTGTGATAATACCAAGCAGCGGCCCTGCATGGTACAAACATGTGCTTTTCAAAATATCTACAGATAAAGGAAATGATTTAGAATAATTTAGATCAACTATTGGATCAGGCCCAATGCCGTCATAAACACATGGGCCCGCCCAAGCACTTCGGCCATGGGTCACGCGAGTAAGTAGGAGAATATTCTAATGAACCAGCCTCAACACACAGTTTAGACTGGTGATCCATAATTTTGTTAATACGGCTCTATTAATTTTTGGTTGGACGAAACCTTTAAAAGGTTTGTGTAATCCCCCCCCCCCCCGGGCAAATCATAATGGTTTTTATTGGGCCTGGACTTAAAACTGCCGAGAGAGTGGATAAAAGTGTGAGTGGGAGGGGGGGTATTCACCTTGGATTACAATGTCATAAAAATATGTAACACTGGCTAATGGAAAAGGAAAAATATATTAAAGACATACACGTGACAACTAGAAATACAGGCCCGTAGCCAGGTCAAAAGTAAGCAGGGGGCACCAATACCCAGCAAGGGGGCACCTTTACTTTTTCTTTATTTTTTTCCTCTTTTTCTTCTTTTTTTAAGCGGGGGCACTCCACACATAGCTACGGGGCTGTACGTATAGATGAAATTACATGTGTTGGCCATTGTAGTAACCCCTGGTAATAATAACTACGTAATTGATGAAATGACACGTGTTAGCTATTGTTGAGCAAATTTGATTTCACGACTTCTATCGAGACCACAGCATCACTGAGAGAGTTCAAGTAGAAAGAGAGAGAGGGGGGGGGAGCTATTGTAGTAACTACTGGCAATGATACCAATGATAGCAAAGCACGTTAGAAAAGTAGTTTATATATATACAGTGGATTCCGCTTAATTGGGACACCGCTTAAGTGGGACAGCCGCTTATTTGGGACAAATCTCAAAGAAAAACCAAACCAAGAAGCCAATAGTAAATTTTTATGTTTAATTGGGACAGCCGCTTAATTGGGACAAAAAGCCTCGGTCCCGATGAGTCCCAATTAAGCGGAATCGACTGTATATATATATATATATATATATATATATATATATATATATATATATATATATATATATGTCTTTTCGGTTGCATTACAAAGGCCATCGGCAGACTTTTTAAAACTATAATGATTATTTTGATATTTGTAGTAATTCACTTTTATTGATACATGACTGTGTGTAAGATTGGGAGATGTGTGCACCACGTTAGAGGAAAGGTAAATATACAGATATACAGTGGCGTCGAAAACAACTTGGTAGCCCTCCTTCTAAATTACATAGAGGGGGGCCCAACTAAAGTGAGAAAATACATAAAGGGAGCGCATGTTAAATTTAAAATAAAAGCCCATATGGGGAGCCCCCCTCAGTAGTGGGGGGTAATCTAGACTGCCCCCCTTAGTTTGCCTTCATAGCTCCGCCTATCAGTCAGTTACGTTACCTCTATGGCGGTTATTGTGACCCTCTAACAGACTAGTGGGTCAATGTCGGTAACCTGGTTGAGATAACGTCAGATGTACAGGGTGTTCTGGTATACAACTAGGTCACTAGTCTTCTGGTATTCAACAAGGTCACACTTTCCAAGACCATTTAATTTTTTGTTATCACGTGTTTGAAAAAGATTCCATAATGTAAACAGAACATTATCTTGATGTCTGGCTTCATTATTTTTTTTTTCCTAATCAACATCTACATGTTTATAATTTCTTAATACCTGCTGATAGCAGAGAACCAAATTTTAATATTTCGTGTTACTAAGGAACGATTCTCAACCGGGTGTCAAACGGGACTCGCAATGTGTCGCCAGGCTTGCGGAGCCGGAGCCGAGGAGCCGGGAGCCGCTACTTTTTGCTGGAGTCGGAGCGGAGCCGAAAAAATCTGGCGGCTCCACGGCTCCCAAATTTTTTTTTTTACAGCAGAATTTTTTTTTTTTTAGCTTTAAAATTCCAAATTTGTTTGATTGTTTGCCTCCTACAATTTGAAATGTCATTTTTACGAACGTCAAAACAGTAACAGAGTTTAAATGATAGCATGCACGCACATCACCACAGGAAATCTTTAATGGGGAATTGTTTTGTGTTCGTTTTAAATCTTGTTTACCCTCCAAAATTTGTTTAATGGCATGTTATTTTGTTATATATAAAGTTAAACAGTTTTATTTTATAGAATAATTGTATCAATCATTTAAAATAAATTTTTACTACGACGACGAATAGAACGCGTCATTTCGTATTATTATTTGACCGCGAATTTGTAAAAAAAGTGAAGTTCCCTTAACATTAACGGGCCATCGGGGCAGATGAAGTGTAGAATTCATCTGTTTCTATAACCTTGGCATATGAAGGGGTTGTGTGGTTAGCACAACGCCCAGCCGCCTTTACTTCCCCAACTTAAAGTCAGGTACCCATTTAAAGCTGGGTGGACTTGTGGGACGACTTTGAAACACATTTTCACAGGGGAAAATTCCACATGGTTGTCACCGAGGATCGAACCCAGGACTTTCAGGTCGACAGTCGAGTATCTACACAACTCGGCCACCCGTCCCGCGAATTTGTAATAGACTAAAAACAAAATGGTTGCTTTCTGTATTTAACAATTTTATTATAAACAGAATATCTGAAATAGAGTAGATAAATTTATAAGGCTGTGGCTATACGGACCCGGGTCCCAATAAAATCCGATTGTTATTCGGAACCGTGGCAAATATGCACTAAGCTTAGCTATATTTAAACTTTATTAGACGGAACCCGAAAACGAATAAACCATACAATTCAAACAATTATAAAAAAAAACAATAATAAAGTTTATGTATAGCTAAGCTAAGTGCATATTTGCCACGGGTCCGAATAACAATCAGATTTGAAGTGGGTAGCCAAAAAATATAACTTAAACAATTAAATTTACATATTCTTTCATCTATCCTTTTCATAAAGGGCATATGGTGATTAGCTGAATGAGTTCTTACAGATTTCGGTCTTGAATTATTTTGTACAAGTAGCACAATATTTTGCCAAAAGTATGAGGAAGTATACGGAATGAGATAACATGTGAGGAAGAATGTTTCATAAATTTCAGGCAATAAATAAACAATTTTTTGTTTACACTTAAGCTTTTTTTTTCTTTTTTACATACATGGGACAGTAATGGGACATAATGTTGAAGTGTGGTTAAAAAAAATATTGATTGACATATTTTAATTAGGTTATTTGGTAATAATAGTGTTTGAATTGTGTGCGATGCTGTACAATCAATAATTTCGTGGACAATTTCACAATAAGTAAATTATCGACAGAAAAAAAAAAGTTTGCATGAATACGCTCAAATGAAATTTTTAATTTGTAGTTTGCATTAATAAATAGGGGACCCTTGTACTCAGCTGATTCAGCGCTATGTAACCTTTAACCTATGGCCCAGATACGTGACCAATTCACTGCTCAAAAATTCTCAATATTAATGTTATGTGAATATAACGAGTAGTTGGTCTAAAGCAGTTCGGTTTTTTCCCCTAACTGGAATTTGTGCATCTTTTCTCTATATACTTTGTGTTTTGATTTAGGATTTAAAAATGGCCACTATAGCAGAAAGAGTTGGCAATGTCATAAACGGTTCCTGCGTAGCTTACGGTCTCGCCATGGCTAAAGAAACTGGCATGATACAAGCACTCATTGAAGCAAAGGTTCCTTTGTCCGCGAAGGAAATAGCAGACGATAAATCTCTTAAAGAAAGGTGAGTGTCAAAACAAAACTTGCTTACGTATGGAGTTCGATGCTTTAACCTTTTTAGGCTCTAACATATTCGACTTGCACTAAACTAATACGTAAACCGTAGTTCATTTGCTTTTTGAGTGCCCCGGACTGGCGGACCACAGGGTGGACCAGTCCGGAAGCTTGCTGGCCATCGGGCTCTATGGAAGTCTCCAGATGTTGAGAGACACAGCAAGTCTGATCTCACGGGCTCTAAGAGACTAAGTCTCAGCCCGCAGATTACTGAGAGAGAATACGTAACTAGAGAAGTAACACATCACTCTGATGACACACATAACAATAAAGTAACACCACACTATGAAGAAAAACACATATCCATAAATTTACACCACGTTATAAAGTAACACATTACTATAAGGTAAATTGTGAGACACAATTCATTCCCTCTAGAAAAGACGTTGGCAAACTACGACCCGAGCTCCAAGTACGGCCCGTTTGGCTGTTCGATTCGGCCCACGCCATTAATGGACATTTTTTTTTATATTTCTGCTCTTGGCCCTGCCGGCCTTTATAATTTAATAACTCAAGTGGCCCGTGCTTCAAAAAGTTTTCCCTAACCTGCTCTACAACCTGGCTCGTCATCCCACAGATCTCGACCCACCTTGAGGCCAGTGTGATACATACGTTTTTATTAAACCTGGGGGGGGGGGTTAAAAGAAGGGACTGTTCTTCGCGCAGAGCCACAGCCAGGAATGACGGGGCCCTTGACAAACTTTAAACAATGGGACCCCTACGTCACACCTACTATCCCCCCCCCCCCCCCAAAAAAAAAATAATTTAGCAGCAAGTAAAATAAAATTCGAAAGCTAAGGCTTCTGGGTCCCTGACAAGTGTTATGGTTGCCCCTCTTCCTCAATGTGGCCCTGGCTGACATATTACATAACACCTGTTCATAAGGGCGGTCGTTGATGACTGTTATATAACGCAAATTGTATTTTAATTTCTTCAATAAATAATAAAAACGTGAAAACAAATCAGTTTTCATAAAAGTCGCGAAGTGCACAGGTTTTAGAATTATAGATTTATACACAAGTAACCATTTCCACCTTAGAACACTTGTATTTCCCCCAAATTTCTCGAGTTAATTAAAACAGTTTCCAGATTCGAATGAAATCCGTGATATGTAACTAAATATCAGGGTGTTTATCGATCGGTGATACATCCAGACTAAGCGATTGCATAAGTAACTCCAGAGTCGATGGTAGACCATTGGCCGTGCGGTAGACCACGTACAAACTGGACGAGTGTTGAAGCCCCGCTAGCTGTTATGCTTTACGGGGCAGTCTGCAAACAGATGCGAGACACTGCAGGTTTCTTCTCATGAGCCCTAAGGGATTTAGTCCCCGCTTGATTACATAAGAGATGCATTAAAAAAAAAGAGTAGATTATTGTAAATAGGAAGTTAAGGCGGTCCATGGGGCATTTAAGGTTTCTGCTAGTTGTTTTTTCTATCTTTTTTTATTTTTTAAGCTACACTAGCCATTTTTGGCACATGCATACAACATACCAATTAATGAACAAAGAAATAAAAAAAATATAAAAAAATATAAAAAAAATTATTTAAAAATGTATTTTGTGACTTTTTTTGGTAAAAAAGTGTAATTTTAAGACATATTTTCAAAAATTTTCAAAGAACCAATTTTTAAAATCTATTGTAGATATCGTAAAATACCTTTGCACAAATGTTAATGAGTGTGTTTCAAACAAACGTCCAATTTTTTTTTTTTTGGAAATATTAAATAGAATTTTTTTTACCTACCCCCCCCCCCCCAGAAAATGCAACTTTTTCTCAAAAAACAACTAGCAGAAACCTTAAATGCCCCATGGACCACCTTAAATCGACCCCAGGTCTATAGTTATCTATGTAGGCCTATGTGTCAATGAGCAGATGCCGTATTTAAAAGTGAGGGCCATGAGCCCAGACCTCTGAAAGTCTCTGCACATTCCCGTTTTTACACTTGCATTTTATAATGTTCCAACTCTATTTGCTTTTTATAAGGGCCGCGGTATTTTCTTCTGCAGCCCCCGGGCTTCAACTGACTTTATCCGCCACTGCCAGTGGTCATAACTAAAAAAAAAACTGACATATTTACAACTGAACCTGCCCATCGTATCGATCGTTATTCTTAGGTTTACTGGGGTTGGGAATGTATTAAAACACACAATGCTGTGCAGTGTTTGGATTGGAGAATGTGTTATAACACTTATTGCGTGTAGTATTTGCATATGTCACCCCCCACAAGCAGCTTTTAGTATTTTTAGAACAAGCTGACCTACACTTTCTGTCTCGTGACACAATGAGCATGCACTGTCTCGCGCAAATCTACATCCAACAAATAACAGGTGGCGATTTGTGTTAAAGACCTCATTACTAGTATATAACAAATGTTTATTCATTTAATAAACATCCACAATATAAACAACTTAAAAACATCGTCACGTACGATTATTTTTAATTTAGCTCAAATGCCAGGGCCTTTTTCGACTCCATACAATCAGTGAAAATTTAAGGCCTCTCTTTCAACGCGACTGCCAGGTAATTTTATAGCTGATTGTGAAATGCTTCGCTCGCACCCACCCCTCCAGAATCTTCAAGTTCCCTACTCCTCACAACGATCCTGGATACTCTGCTATACAACATCAGGCCCAGTAAAAAAAAAAACAATAGGTCAGCCTTGAAGTCGATTGAGTCTAATATACTTATAGCTCAGGTCCACCGATAGAAATTTCGGGCCCCTGGGCAGGGCTGTCACAGCCCCCCTCCCTCCGTGCTGATAATAATATTTTCTAAACTTGATTGGCCAGCTCAGTCCGGGCCCCTAAAACTCACCGGGCCCCTGGGCATTTGCCCCCTGCCCCCGCCCTCTCGGCGGTACTGTCATAGCCTGTCAAGTATTGACAACTCATGGCAATCCATGGTACTGAAAATTAACAGTTTAAAAAATTTAATGAGAAACAATGAAACAATAAAGTATGCTCATGAAATGGACGCTATTGTAAACGACACAAGTCAAGTCCAGGCCAATGTCACGCGAAATAATGCAATCAAAATGAAAATAAATCGCAATCTATGAAAATTCAAATTAAAATGCAATCGTAAACGTTGAAGTAAAATTCGGAAATGGTAAATTGGAAACCTTGAAATGGAATCGTAAATATGTAGTATAGCTTGTGTTGCTCTTACCTCCAATGAGTTTGAAATCGTCAGCCGGGTGCGGACAGGGGCAAGGATTAGTGGAGAAAGGAAGATGAAATTAATTCAAGGGGAGTAGCCCATTTATAAATGTCATTCCTCTGGGTTAAATACGATTAGTCGCATTACGTCCCTTGACTTAGTAATGAGAATTATAATGGACTTGACTTATATTTGTTAATCAGAATACGTTTCATTTTACTATTTCGTTGTATTCGTTGCTTTTTAAATCTTTTTCCGAAGTTCTTAAGGAAAAGGTTTAATTACCACTAATTTGCAATGAATGCAATTCATACTTTTACCTATGCAAAAAAAAAAAAAATTCTATATTTAAGACCATTGTTTCAAATGGTAATCACTAACCTCAATATCACCGGACATATCTATATTTGTTCTATTATGATCAGACACCGAAACTTGATAACTTATTTGCAGAACTTTTTTTTTCAAGCATCTACTGAAAGATTTCCAGACATCCTTTTGAAACAGTGTTTCGATTATTATTTGTTTCTGGCTTGCTATTAATTTAGTAACTTGTTAAATAACATTGGGCCTATTAAAATGTTGTTTTTTCTGAAACAGTGACAGACTACTTCATACACTTCTGGTGCGCCCGAAGTATTGTTTATAATGACTGCCACGTTTTATAATTTGTTTCGGAGAGTATCACAAAATATTTTGGCATGATATTTTGTGATCTCTCCTTCCTGGTCTGAGAGACATACCATGATTCACGGGGGATGGATCATTGGGGTTCTCTAGTCAGGAAAAAAACCCATTACTTGCGAGGGTGGTGGTACTGTGGTCAATGAGGACTATCCGAGACCGCAGTATTCACAGCTGGCGGTGGTGACGGATGTGGTCGGCACACAACACCCTTCCACTCCGTCCCACTCAAGCACACCTGCGCAGCTTGCCATTTCCGGCTGAGGGTACAGGCACACTACACCCTCCCCTCTGTCCGAGTGGCAGGAAAAACCTTTTTCCTTGCCATTCTGGCCGACCGGCAGTACACACACCCTGCTGGTCTGGCCGGTTTGGGCAAGGATTAAAACCCATCTTTCTGCCATTCCGGCAGATGATAGCGGGCACACTCACCCCGCCGCTCTGTAGGCATGGCAGACGTGCATCAGCGCCGCCAACAATGTTGGTGTGGTAGGCACACTACACCCTACCATGCTGGCAATGGCGGCGTTAAAAAAAAAAAAGACAACGAAACTTGATAACTTATTTGCAGAACTTTTTTTTTCAAGCATCTACTGAAAGATTTCCAGACATCCTTTTGAAACAGTGTTTCGATTATTATTTGTTTCTGGCTTGCTATTAATTGCTTGCTATTAATTGGTAAATAACATTGGGCCTATTAAAATGTTGTTTTTTCTGAAACAGTGACAGACTACTTCATACACTTCTGGTGCGCCCGTAGTATTGTTTATAATGACTGCCACGTTTTCAGCAATAGTGGAATGATTTGTTTGAAAACACTGTCGATTAACGACGACGTTCTCTACAGAACACATAATTGTAAACTACCATATCAGTCACACTACACCTTACGAATATATACTAAATGTTATCGTCTAACTATTTCTCTACCGACTTAATTACTCCGTTGAAGTAATGTTGCCGAAAGCTAATTTATCGTGAAGAGAAAAAAAAACAGATGTCAATGATTCGACATAAACCTTTACCGCAGTATACCTAGCACCATAGATATACCTAGCACCATAGATATACCTAGCACCTTAGATACACCTAGCACCATAGATATACCTATCACTATAGATATACCTAGCACCATAGATATACCTAGCACCATAGATATACCGAGCACCGTAGAAATACCTAGCACCATAGATATACCTAGCACCTTGGATATACCTAGCACCTTGGATATACCGAGCACCATAGATATACCTAGCACCATAGATATACCTAGCACCATAGATATACCTAGCACCTTGGATATACCTAGCACCATAGATATACCTAGCACCGTAGATATACCTAGCACCATAGATATACCTAGCACCATAGATATACCTAGCACCTTGGATATACCTAGCACCATAGATATACCTAGCACCGTAGATATACCTAGCACCATAGATATACCTAGCACCATAGCACCATAGATATACCTAGCACCATAAATATACCTAGCACCGTCTCACGGCACACCAGTTGCGGAGCACTAGTCTACATCGTATCTCTTAAAACTACATTTAAATATTTTCGGAAGAAATTAATCTAACGGATGTCAAATTAAATATGAGTTACAAGAAAGGTTAAAAATAATATTTTTTTTAGTTATTGTCCATTCTAGTTTATTCATATTGATTTATAAATGGGTTCTATCGACACCGCGTCATCGGCAATCATAGCTGTACGCAGTGCTTTTCTTTTTCTAAAAAAAGGGGGGTATTGGAATTTTTATTTGTGTCCGTTGTGCCATAAAGAAATAACACTGAAAGTAGTGCAGTAAGCAGTAAATGAAAATTTAAAAGTCACGAAACGCCGTCCCGGTCTGTTCCGCCAGAAAAAAAAAAGCAATGGCTGTAAGGATTTGAAAAAAAAAAACGCATTCGCAAAATTACGGCTCATCTTCATTCTTAACACGTTTGCAATACACACACACACACACACACGCAAGCAAACAACTTTTTTTTTTGTTTATTCCAGGTATGTGAGAGAAATACTTTCAAGTCTAGGTACGGCAGAACTGCTGCACATGACCACTAACGACGATGGGGAAGTCTGTTATTATCTGGAGGAAGGCGACAAGAAAGCTTTCAATACAACGCTCTTCGCTTATATATCCTTCGTGAAAGTACTAGGCTCAGTCTATAATGAAGTGAAACCTTGTTTAAAAGCAAGCGGCCCAAATGGCATGTTAACCCATTTCTATTTTCTGATAATGAATTTGTAATGCTGATTTTTAGAGCGTTTTCGAAAAAAAATGCTCTATTGTCCCCGTTTTGTCTGTCTGTCTGTCTGTCTGTCTGTCTGTCATCACACTAGATCTCAATAACCATAAGTCCTAGACCCATGATGTATATATCATTTTGTAGGTCTTGGCTGCCAAGAAATGACTTTTTTTTCCATTTCGCGATCTGACCTCTCAGGGCCGTAAAAGGGGGCCTTATAAAGTGCTGTTTTTTACTATATAAGATATATTAATAATGGATCGCCCTATATCTCAGCAACCATAAGTCCTAGACCCATGATGTATATATCATTGTGTAGGTCTTGGCCTGCCAAGTGTACATCAAAAGTCTATTTCGCGATTTGACCTCTCAGGGCCAAAATATAAGAGATTGTTATGTACCGTTTTGCTTATATTTTAAATATAAATAATAAAAGCTAATCAAAGGGGCGTAATCATTATTTATTTTTGTAACAGTTATTCAACATGACTTACTTGTCCTTTTAATATCTTTTTTCAGATATATGCATTACACAATTGAATTTATAAACATTTCCAAAATTTACAAATATTTACTGAAAGATAACAAACGTACTGAAAATGCGCTAACACGTCCTGTGTCCAGAATGGAACAGGCTTAATTGCTTGTTTTTTTTAAAATACGTTTTAGCATTCAATTATTTTTTTCTATTAACTTGTAATTAAAGAAAATTTCGCTATCAAGTTGGAAATTGTGAATTCAATCATTTTTGTTTTTGGTTCCCATGTTTCAGGTGTAAGCTATTCAGAATCAGTTCATGACGTCATTGATGAGATGAACACATACCGTGTTGAAGGATATCTGTCCAGTTTTCTTGAGCATGTAGATAATTTGAGAGATAGACTAGGTAACTATCTGGGCAGGGCCGCCGCGAGCGGGAGGGGGGGTATAAGAACCGGGGGAGGGGAGGCATCACAAACACTGGCCAGGGGCCGAATCTGGAGGGTAAGGGATATAGCTTTTCAAAAGTATTGTTATTAATTATTAGTAATAATAATGTAATTAGTTTTTGGGAGGAGAGAGGCTTCACTTGTCATGAGCCTCAGATTTCCTGGCTAAGGCTCTGATCTAGATTATATAATATAGGCCTATATATATATATATATGTATATATAGGAAATATAATATATATCGGAAATATAATATATATCGGAAATATAATAAATATATATAGGAAATATAATATATCGGAAATATAATAAATATATATAGGAAATATAATATATATGGGAAATATAATAAATATATATAGGAAATATATTATATATATCGGAAATATAATATATATCGGAAATATAATAAATATATATAGGAAATATATATCGGAAACATAATATATATATAGGAAATATATATCGGAAATATAATAAATATATATAGGAAATATATATCGGAAATATAATATATATCGGAAATATAATAAATATATATAGGAAATATAATATATCGGAAATATAATAAATATATATAGGAAATATAATATATATCGGAAATATAATAAATATATATAGGAAATATAATATATATCGGAAATATAATAAATATATATAGGAAATATTATATATATCGGAAATATAATAAATATATATAGGAAATATAATATATATATCGGAAATATAATATATATCGGAAATATAATAAATATATATAGGAAATATATATCGGAAATATAATAAATATATATAGGAAATATATATCGGAAATATAATATATATCGGAAATATAATAAATATATATAGGAAATATAATATATCGGAAATATAATAAATATATATAGGAAATATAATATATATCGGAAATATAATAAATATATATAGGAAATATTATATATATCGGAAATATAATAAATATATATAGGAAATATGTTATATATATCGGAAATATAATAAATATTTATAGGAAATATATTATATATATCGGAAATATAATAAATATATATAGGAAATATATTATATCGGAAATATAATAAATATATATAGGAAATATATTATATCGGAAATATAATATATATCGGAAATATAATAAATATATATAGGAAATATAATATATCGGAAATATAATAAATATATATAGGAAATACAATATATATCGGAAATATAATAAATTTTTATATAGGAAATATTATATATATCGGAAATATAATAAATATATATAGGAAATATATTATATATATCGGAAATATAATAAATATATATAGGAAATATATTATATATATCGGAAATATAATAAATATATATAGGAAATATATTATATATATGATCACCTACGAATTATCTGGTCTTGAAGCTGTCTAAGTCAAACCAGGGATAGGGGAATAAACTCTGGGGACAACATCGGTTTTTCATTAAACTATTTTTTTTAACATGATAGAAGAATAAAAGTGACTGAGAGTGTGGAGGTCCAATGTTGTGCCAAAGTGACTGAGAGTGTGGCGGGAGGTCCAATGTTGTGCCAAAGTGACTGAGAGTGTGGAGGTCCAATGTTGTGCCAAAGTGACAGAGTATAAAGGTCCAATGTTGTGCCACAGTGACTGAGAGTGTGGCGGGAGGTCCAATGTTGTGCCAAAGTGACTGAGAGTGTGGCGGGAGGTCCAATGTTGTGGCAAAGTGACTGAGAGTGTGGCGGGAGGTCCATTGTTGTGCCAAAGTGACTGAGAGTGTGGCGGGAGGTCCAATGTTGTGCCAAAGTGACTGAGAGTGTGGCGGGAGGTCCAATGTTGTGGCAAAGTGACTGAGAGTGTGGCGGGAGGTCCATTGTTGTGCCAAAGTGACAGAGTGTGGAGGTCCAATGTTGTGCCAAAGTGACTGAGAGTGTGGCGGGAGGTCCAATGTTGTGGCAAAGTGACTGAGAGTGTGGCGGGAGGTCCATTGTTGTGCCAAAGTGACAGAGTGTGGAGGTCCAATGTTGTGCCAAAGTGACTGAGAGTGTGGCGGGAGGTCCAATGTTGTGGCAAAGTGACTGAGAGTGTGGCGGGAGGTCCATTGTTGTGCCAAAGTGACTGAGAGTGTGGCGGGAGGTCCAATGTTGTGCCAAAGTGACTGAGAGTGTGGCGGGAGGTCCAATGTTGTGGCAAAGTGACTGAGAGTGTGGCGGGAGGTCCATTGTTGTGCCAAAGTGACAGAGTGTGGAGGTCCAATGTTGTGCCAAAGTGACTGAGAGTGTGGCGGGAGGTCCAATGTTGTCTCTTCAAGCAGGCCCTTAGCCAAGCATTAATTAATGTATGGATTATTGATATAATAATGATTTGACTTTTATCAAGTGAGATTTTTTTTTACTAACTTTGTTAATAAAACAGATTTATATTTTAATATTAAAGGTATATTTTTTTCTAACTAAAAAAAAACAACAACAACAGAATCTGGCATTCGAGTGATTGAATTTGGCAGCGGCAGAGGTCGACTTCTTGCTAAATTGGCTTCAATGTTTCCTAACAGCACTTTCACCGCCTCTGAATACAGATCTGATCTGCTAGAGATACAGAGAGGTAGATGGGGCCATGTTCCTAACATTTCTTTCGCACTTTATGACATTTGCGCTCTTCCGGAAGTAATTACAGAGAAATACGATTGGATCTTCTGTGTTGACGTCATTCATGATTTGCCTTATCCTTTAGAAGCCTTAACAGGAATACGTAGACTGTTAAAGGAAGAAGTGGGCGTCTTCTCTTTCATAGATTTGGCAACAACCGGCAGTCCCATTGCTGATAAAGGAAATTTGAATGTTGCATGTTATTACAGTCTTGGTTCCTTCCTATGTATCCCTGAGAGTTATCAAAAACCAGATAGTATGGCTTTAGGCCCGTGTTGGGGAATGCAAAAAGCGATCGAACTGGCTGGATCTGCAGGATTTGTTAGTGTTAAAAATTTTAAACTGGAAAACTTTCAAGCTTTATACGTCTGCAAATCTTAAATTTTTCTTTTTGATATTTTTTCTCTGAAACATGCGGTATAAATAAATATCTGTGAATTCTAGTCATTTTTTTTTTTGCGAGCTTTAAGCTGCTTTTCTAAACTGTTTTCTCCTTTCCAAACTTCTGTTGGTATATTTTTTTGTTTGGGAACATTTTGTAATCGATTTTCGAGGCACTTTTTAGCGATAGATATTCTTGAAATTGTGCATACATGTTCTTGCTCCATTAAAATGCATGAATCAATAATTAATTTTGCAATGAACTAATTTTTTTTTTAAGTTTGTTTTAAACAAAAAAAAAGTAAAAAAAAACAAACTCACAATAACCAAGGGATACAACCCTGTTTAACTATAGCGGACGGCATTAATAAATGGGTTACTTTCTTTGCTTTAAGTTTACACATAAAAAGATAATTTATTGCAAAATTAATAAAAAAAATTATTTTAGAAAACGGACAGATTTTAAAACTCTGTTTTTATCGTGTCTTATTATATTCTTACTGTCAGTATTTATATATAATTTTAAATAATCTATTGCTCTATGGGTCAAATGCGCCAATTAATCTTTATTTATTAAGACCTGGAAATTATTTTTTTTTATACATTTTGAAGTATGTACATTTTACATTTAAAATGTTCCAATGAATTGTATCACATAAATCAAATTGCCAATGCATTTCTGTTGATCTTGTGTGTATATTGTGGGGCCACATGAAGACTATGAAACCTGGTGTATGGTATGTCATGGGCCAGTAGAAACCACATAATATACAATAAATGAATTTAAAAGTGTACGAAACTAAACAGAACAAATCTGTCGGCAATCACACACACCTACCTATGGAAATAAACAGATGGACTGATACCATAATAATCTAGTATGTTCATTTTAAAACAAAGCAAATGATTAAACAGTGTTAATTATACCCATGTTATTTTTTTTTAAGTGCTTTGAAAAAAAAAATGGTACGTGTATATTTAGCAGTATATATCATTGTTTTGGTTGTATATTAGCAGTGTTTGATTGTTTAGTTTATACGCTAGTTTTAATAGTAAAAATAGCACATAACATAATGGTGGGCACTTTTTTTTTTAAAAAGGCTGGACACAATGGGTTCTTCCATTTGACAGATGGGCCACAGAAGAGCAAAAATGTGTGACATTTAGGACTTGACAAAGATCAGATTGAGGGAATGTTACATAACTCATATAAATTGAATATAGCCTAAACAATCAAATGTGACGTGCATGTACCGCAGACGGTAGCTTATCCACGTCTGCTAAAGATCAATGCATGTAAAAAAAAAAAATGACATTAAAAGCAAGTTAAGAAATAGAACGATACTGGCTTACTAGATAATGGCTTACTTTTTTTCAATCCTGTACTTGGCTTCCCAAATGTTGGAATAAAATATCGATCATTATTTTTGCAATTAGTGAGACTTGAATTTCTTGTCCAATTGTTACCAAATGTTGGAGTAAAATATCGATCATTATTTTTGCAATTAGTGAGACTTGAATTTCTTGTCCAATTGTTACCAAATGTTGGAGTAAAATATCGATAATTATTTTTGCAATTAGTGAGACTTAAATTTCTAGTCCAATTGTTACCAAATGTTGGAGTAAAATATCGATAATTATTTTTGCAATTAGTGAGACTTGAATTTCTAGTCCAATTGTTACCAAATGTTGGATTAAAATATCGATCATTATTTTTGCAATTAGTGAGACTTGAATTTCTTGTCCAATTGTTACCAAATGTTGGAGTAAAATATCGATCATTATTTTGCAATTAGTGAGACTTGAATTTCTAGTCCAATTGTTACCAAATGTTGGATTAAAATATCGATCATTATTTTTGCAATTAGTGAGACTTGAATTTCTAGTCCAATTGTTACCAAATGTTGGAGTAAAATATCCATCATTATTTTTGCAATGAGTGAGACTTGAATTTCTAGTCCAATTGTTACTCTTTTTAATAAGCTCGAATGTCCTTGCAAGAATTTTGAAAAGAAAGCTTTAAATGATCCAATAATCACAAACACATTCAGGAATTACATGAATATCATACCCCATGAAGTCTGTCCACAAACACCGTACAATGACCTTGGGTCAGTCAATTTGCTACGCCAAGAACTTCGAAAACAAAAAAAATCTCTAACCTCTAAGTCTAATTGTGACTTTTAGAAGTAGATTTCATCCACTGCCAACACAAATTGTCTGGCTATTGTCGGTTCGTTTATTTAGGTCTGCAGTTAATGAAATATACAATGAAAGAGTACATCATTTTCCTTTCGTTTTTTTTTTCTCTAAAGAATGTAAAAGCTACCACTGTAAGTTGAAGTAAAAATAAAAGCATACATTGAATTGAATATAAAAAAAACAAACGTGCATTTGGGTCCCTATGCAATGTTTCCTAAAGATATTCCGATGCAAAGTTAAATTTGAAGATTCTGGGCAGAAGAATTCGTTGACCCAAGAATAAGATACATTTTGGGACCACGGGCAACATTAGGCGACCTAGCTCAATGATTATTTTGGGACTACGGCCAACATTAGGCGACCTAGCTCAATGATTATTTTGGGACTACGGGCAACATTAGGTGACCTAGCTCAATGATTATTTTGGGACCACGGGCAACATTAGGCGACCTAGCTCAATGATTATTTTGGGACTACGGCCAACATTAGGCGACCTAGCTCAATGATTATTTTGGGACTACGGCCAACATTAGGCGACCTAGCTCAATGATTATTTTGGGACTACGGCCAACATTAGGCGACCTAGCTCAATGATTATTTTGGGACTACGGCCAACATTAGGCGACCTAGCTCAATGATTATTTTGGGACTACGGGCAACATTAGGCGACCTAGCTCAATGATTATTTTGGGACCACGGGCAACATTAGGCGACCTAGCTCAATGATTATTTTGGGACCACGGCCAACATTAGGCGACCTAGCTCAATGATTATTTTGGGACTACGGCCAACATTAGGCGACCTAGCTCAATGATTATTTTGGGACTACGGCCAGCATTAGGCGACCTAGCTCAATGATTATTTTGGGACTTCGGCCAACATTTGGCGACCTAGCTCAATGATTATTTTGGGACTTCGGCCAACATTTGGCGACCTAGCTCAATGATTATTTTGGGACCACGGCCAACATTAGGCGACCTAGCTCAATGATTATTTTGGGACTTCGGCCAACATTTGGCGACCTAGCTCAATGATTATTTTGGGACTACGGCCAACATTAGGCGACCTAGCTCAATGATTATTTTGGGACCACAGCCAACATTAGGCGACCTAGCTCAATGATTATTTTGGGACTACGGCCAACATTAGGCGACCTAGCTCAATGATTATTTTGGGACTACGGGCAACATTAGGCGACCAAGCTCAGTGATTATTTTGGGACCACAGCCAACATTAGGCGACCTAGCTCAATGATTATTTTGGGACTACGGCCAACATTAGGCGACCTAGCTCAATGATTATTTTGGGACTACGGCCAACATTAGGCGACCTAGCTCAATGATTATTTTGGGACCACGGGCAACATTAGGCGACCTAGCTCAATGATTATTTTGGGACTACGGGCAACATTAGGCGACCTAGCTCAATGATTATTTTGGGACTACGGCCAACATTAGGCGACCTAGCTCAATGATTATTTTGGGACCACGGGCAACATTAGGCGACCTAGCTCAATGATTATTTTGGGACGACGGCCAACATTAGGTGACCTAGCTCAATGATTATTTTGGGACCACGGGCAACATTAGGCGACCTAGCTCAATGATTATTTTGGGACTACGGCCAACATTAGGCGACCTAGCTCAATGATTATTTTGGGAGTACGGCCAACATTAGGCGACCTAGCTCAATGATTATTTTGGGACCACGGGCAACATTAGGCGACCTAGCTCAATGATTATTTTGGGACCACGGGCAACATTAGGCGACCTAGCTCAATGATTATTTTGGGACTACGGCCAACATTAGGCGACCTAGCTCAATGATTATTTTGGGACTACGGCCAACATTAGGTGACCTAGCTCAATGATTATTTTGGGACCACGGGCAACATTAGGCGACCTAGCTCAATGATTATTTTGGGACCACGGGCAACATTAGGCGACCTAGCTCAATGATTATTTTGGGACTACGGCCAACATTAGGCGACATAGCTCAATGATTATTTTGGGAGTACGGCCAACATTAGGCGACCTAGCTCAATGATTATTTTGGGACTACGGCCAACATTAGGCGACCTAGCTCAATGATTATTTTGGGACTACGGCCAACATTAGGCGACCTAGCTCAATGATTATTTTGGGACTACGGCCAACATTAGGCGACCTAGCTCAATGATTATTTTGGGACTACGGCCAACATTTGGAGACCTAGCTCAATGATTATTTTGGGACTACGGCCAACATTAGGCGACCTAGCTCAATGATTATTTTGGGACCACGGCCAACATTAGGCGACCTAGCTCAATGATTATTTTGGGACTACGGCCAACATTAGGCGACCTAGCTCAATGATTATTTTGGGACTACGGCCAACATTAGGCGACCTAGCTCAATGATTATTTTGGGACTACGGCCAACATTAGGCGACCTAGCTCAATGATTATTTTGGGACTACGGGCAACATTAGGCGACCTAGCTCAATGATTATTTTGGGACTACGGGCAACATTAGGCGACCTAGCTCAATGATTATTTTGGGACTACGGCCAACATTAGGCGACCTAGCTCAATGATTATTTTGGGACCACGGGCAACAGGTAAGGGCGACCTAGCTCGCGTGAGTGTACTGGGACGACGGCCAGCATTGGGCCTAGCTCAATGATTATTTTGGGACCACGGGCAACATTAGGCGACCTAGCTCAATGATTATTTTAGGGACTACGGCCAACATTAAGGCGACCTAGCTCAATGATTATTTTGGGAGTACGGCCAACATTAGGCGACCTAGCTCAATGATTATTTTGGGACCACATGGGCAACATTAGGCGACCTAGCTCAATGATTATTTTGGGACCACGGGCAACATTAGGCGACCTAGCTCAATGATTATTTTGGGACTACGGCCAACATTAGGCGACCTAGCTCAATGATTATTTTGGGACTACGGCCAACATTGGGTGACCCTAGCTCAATGATTATTTTGGGACCACGGGCAACATTGGGCGACCCTAGCTCAATGATTATTTTGGGACCACGGGCAACATTAGGCGACCTAGCTCAATGATTATTTTGGGACTACGGCCAACATTAGGCGACCTAGCTCAATGATTATTTTGGGAGTACGGCCAACATTAGGTGACCTAGCTCAATGATTATTTTGGGACTACGGCCAACATTAGGCGACCTAGCTCAATGATTATTTTGGGACTATGGCCAACATTAGGCGACCTAGCTCAATGATTATTTTGGGACTACGGCCAACATTAGGCGACCTAGCTCAATGATTATTTTGGGACTACGGCCAACATTAGGCGACCTAGCTCAATGATTATTTTGGGACTACGGCCAACATTAGGCGACCTAGCTCAATGATTATTTTGGGAGTACGGCCAACATTAGGCGACCTAGCTCAATGATTATTTTGGGACTACGGCCAACATTAGGCGACCTAGCTCAATGATTATTTTGGGACTCGGCTTAGAAAAAGCCACATTTCAGGGGCTCTAGTTAAAAAGAAACGCTACAAAAGTCACCTTCTGCAAATCTTGGGCACCTGAAAATGTCCCATCCTAATTGTTAATTCATGCCAGTCCCGTAGCGTGAAAATTCTACAGCAGGGGCTAGACCAATGGGGGGGGGAGAAACAAGCAGAGGGGGGAGGGCAGACAAAACTCTCAATGGTCGGAGTGGGGAAGGGAGAGGGTAGCAGTATGAGCTCTAGGCACCTGCCTAGTGTACCTATTCATAAGAATGAATGATTTCAAATACCTGTGGGCTACATCGAGAAGTTGTACAGTTTGTGTAACCGGGCAAGTGTAGTTGAAGAACATAGTAATAATTTGACCGGCGGGTCGGACCACGTGCAGGTGGATGGAGTATTGACCAATGCTCGATTTAAGAAAAAAATCAGTGCCGGGGGATGAGCAAAAATTTCTGCAGAGCTGGGAATAAATGTCTATGATTTCCTCCCCGGCTGGGATATATTAGCTAAAGCAGAGCCGGGGTTGACAGGTCTCAGTGCCGGGGATATCCCCGGCGGTAAATCGAGCCCTGGTGTTGACATGAACTAATATTAAACGTCATAACATAAAAAAAAGTTAAATGATGCGGATAACTGGATTTAGCAGTACGGCACGCCGGATGAGGTCCACGGGCCGCAATTTACCCATAGTTGCCATAGAAACAAGAATGACGCGTTTTTTTTACCGGCACAATTCGGTTTCTATGTGTACACCACATTTAGCTTATGGCGAATAGGTTTTGAGGAAGAATGAAAGGAATACGTAGATTTAAAACAAAATAAATCCGCGTTTTCTCTTTCATAGATGTGGCGATATGAACGTTGCATGCTACGATACAATTGGTTCTTACCTATTTATCATAAAACGTTACCTAGCAACCAGAAAAGTAGGCCTATGCTGGAGACAGACTTCGACGATAGAGCTGGCTACATCTGCCGGTTTTATTATTGTGAAAAATTATAAAATATAAAATTGGCAAGCTTTGTTTGTCTGCAAACCATAATTTTTTTTTAACTTTTTATCACTTTCACAGCCGGATTTTTTGGGGTTTTTTTTGTGTATATTACTCAACATTTTGGGGCCCCTTATTTCGCGGGGGGGGGGGAGGGGGGCTAGGCCACGGTCTAGTCGGCCTATCTATAAATCCGGCCCTGATCCCTGTATAATCAAATAAATTAGTGAATATTTTTTTTTTTAAACTTGGGACATTAAAAGCTGTCAGTGAATTCTAGACATTCCTAGACATTTTTAAAAAGGTTCAGCGAGCTCTAAGCTGTCCCCCCCCCCCTTTTTTTAGAGCATTTTCGAAAAAAAATGCTCTATTGTCCCCGTTTTGTCTGTCTGTCTGTCTGTCATCACACTAGATCTCAATAACCATAAGTCCTAGACCCATGATGTATATATCATTTTGTAGGTCTTGGCTGCCAAGAAATGACTTTTTTTTCCATTTCGCGATCTGACCTCTCAGGGCCGTAAAAGGGGGCCTTATAAAGTGCTGTTTTTTACTATATAAGATATATTAATAATGGATCGCCCTATATCTCAGCAACCATAAGTCCTAGACCCATGATGTATATATCATTGTGTAGGTCTTGGCCTGCCAAGTGTACATCAAAAGTCTATTTCGCGATTTGACCTCTCAGGGCCAAAATATAAGAGATTGTTATGTACCGTTTTGCTTATATTTTAAATATAAATAATAAAAGCTAATCAAAGGGGCGTAATCATTATTTATTTTTGTAACAGTTATTCAACATGACTTACTTGTCCTTTTAATATCTTTTTTCAGATATATGCATTACACAATTGAATTTATAAACATTTCCAAAATTTACAAATATTTACTGAAAGATAACAAACGTACTGAAAATGCGCTAACACGTCCTGTGTCCAGAATGGAACAGGCTTAATTGCTTGTTTTTTAATTGATATGCAACTTACATTTTAATTGTACACGTTTCTATCTATCTGAAAGCTTGATGGCTGAATGTATTATTTTTGTCTGAATTTATATACAAAAAAAGTTTTTTTTTTTTTTTTTGCATTATAGTGCTTTTTATTGAAGGTCATTAGTAGGTGATAGAAAAAATTAGGAATGCTTGGGACCCAGTTGCCTTTGTCCCCATCGCTCTCTGCTCATTCCCATTAAGAAAACAAATTCATCAAAACCATTCATAATATTTTCCTAGAGGCCCAAAATATGAGAAAGGGCCCTAGAGAATGATCTCATATATAAAACATTAAGATTAATATCTGATATATAAAACATATGGAGATTAATACCTTACAAGAAAAAATTGTGAAAATGAATTTTCTAGAGAAGTATTTTTAAAATAAATAGATGCAGAGAATAATTAGGTGTCGAGTGTAAATAGCTGAAATCAAATGAATAGATTGAGTGGTAGGGAAAATACAGAAAGAATGGAAAACAACAGAGGTCCAAAAGCAATATATAAGGCAACGCCCAATGAGAAAAGGCCTAAGGGCAGAAGAAGAAGCAGATGGTTAGAGGAAGTGAAGAAAGACCTTAAAGCCATAGGAGTGAGAGAGTGGAGGAAGAAGACCATGGATCGGGAAAAGTGGAGAAGAGTAGTATGGCAGGAATGGCACTAAATAGGCTGTAGAGCCAAATGAAGAATAAGTACATCCAGGCCAGAAGCGTGCGGTGGGGGGCAGGGGGGGTCGCCCCCCCTGCGTTTTGTCTACCCCCCTGCTTATTAGTTCTACTTAGTAAAATAAATGTATTACCTGCCCCCCCCCCTGCTATTGCCTGGCCCCTGCTGTAGAATGCCTGGCCCCTCCTGTAAAATTTTCACGCTACGGGGCTGAGTACATCTACGTTTTATTCTCCGAGTGATGCAAATTTTATTATTTACGATTTAGTGCATTTTATACTATTTTTGAAAAAGCGTATTTTCTTTAAATATGTGTTGTTGTTTTTTTTAACATTTTATTCATAATGTAAATATAAAAAAACTACAAACAAATAGAACTAAACATTTTTAATGAACAAACACATTTTTATTAGCATAGAATGACTATATGTATTATAGAATAATTTTTCATACGTGTACATTAATATTTTTTATAAGTAATCTTTGATTAAAACCTACAATATTACGAGTTTTAAATTTAAAAGCCAGTTGTAACTGGTGTGGTACGGTAATGAAATGACAATAGATTGATTATCTTTCTTGATCTGTAAAGGTTTGTGTTTAATAGTGTTTATGGTAAAGGTTTGTGTTTAATAGTGTTTATGCACCTTTCAATAAACAAATGAAATATTTTGAATAATGAAGATTCAAAAGTGTTAAGATTGTGTGAGACATAAAATTCTAAGAGATTCTTAATTACATACAAACTATGACAAATTAAAGCGTGTGATTTTAAAGATCTCATTTAATATTGAATAAGAAATTAAACTCAGCCAATAATAAATCACTCAATTATTAATCTCAGCCATGCCATATCATTTGAACAGGCCAAGTTTTTATTAAATATATATATATATTATATATATATATAGAGTGTGTGTGTGTGTTCTGCACATGTATACAACATACACGTGCTTCCATCCCCATGCTGCCAACCGCTATCACAAGCCTGTGTTATAAGGTTGCTTCTGTTTGTTCAACATATCCTCTTTAGCCATACTGGCATCTCTTAACATTTTCTCCTGCATCTCCTTCATTCTCTGAGCGTCTCTCCTCCTGGGCTCACTAATCTGTAATCGGGTGTAACCGAGATATCCATCTTCACTGGTAGTCATTGGAGAATGTACACATTGTCTATGATCTCTGATAGGAATAGATTTAAATACAAAAAAATGCTGTACTTTTGTACAAGGAAAAATATTTCACTAAACGCATATTAAATAATAAGAAACAAATCATTTAGTTTTTTGTCTTTTTTTTTTTCATGTAAATAAAAACCAAATATTTATATCATCCTCGCTATATTGGCTACTTCCTTTGCAAGCTTTGCAATTATTTGAGAGCCATACATCACATTTATGTAAATAACGGAAACTATTAAAACATCTTCTTTAATAGATCAATGTAAATAAATGTCGTTGGTATAATTATAGCACAACGTTATTAAACCTTGACTGCTTTAAATGATTTTATTTTCTTTAACATAAAAAGTGTTTGAACTTATCTGTTAAAAATACACTAATAAAAATTTTTTGCCGTTCGTTTTTGCATTGAACCAAGTTTGATATTTTAATTAAATGTATGTTGTAATCTTGTGTTTAAGGTCACTCAGGTAAAGAATATTGTTAAACTGGTGATAAAAATGTAACTTACGGACATAATTGCCCAGCATTTCCCTTATCCTCTGATTCCTCATGCCTTCAATCTCAACCGCTGTTTTGCCTTCAGTTTCATGAGGAGCGAAATCCATTGGTGGAATCATATGGCTGAGTGCTTTCAATAGCTCTAGGCCATCAAGTAACGTATCATTGTTAGTGTCATGAAGTCTACAATAATTAAATCATGTATCAGTGTTAGTGTCATAAAGTCTACAATAATTAAATCATGTATCAGTGTTAGTGTCGTGAAGTCTACAATAATTAAATCATGTATCAGTGAGAGTGTCACTCAACTGTTAATAGCCAGTTAAAATATTACGTTTACAAACCTGAAATAGTGAAACTCCATTTCAGCAGGAGTCATCGGCCTATCCATTTTTATTTCATCTTTCATGTGTTGCCTCAAGTGTCTGAGAAATGAAATGTCAAATATAACAATGTTACTTGTAAAAACAAACGAACCTGCTTTTGCCTGTTGTAAGTAGTTGATTCAAGTTATTCATGTTAAAAAATCTAGACATCTAAGGAATAAAAAACTATGGTGTCTTTGTCAAAAGGAAAATGAGAAGGGTGTACGGATGTGATACAGGGCCGTCGTGATAGGGCGTGGAGAGCGGGCAAGGCATAGGGCCTTCCCCGCATCATTGTATGGGGTTCCAACAGCGCGTCGTCTGTTTCGGTCTCATTTATATGTATCGTGGTTTAGAAAGAGTCTTGCTAAAAACTGATTAGTTCTGCCAGAAGCGTCATTTCGAGATTAGGCTGAAGAGGGGGGGGGGAGGTATTATGAGCGTGGGCATGAGTCTATAAGTGGAGTCTGTACATGTACTGGGTCTATAGTGGAGTCTGTACATGTACTGGGTCTATAATGGAGTCTGTACATGTACTGGGTCTATAATGTAGTCTGGATTATGAGGAGGGGAGGAGGAGCTATCCCCCATCACAGCAGACCTGCTGTCATAATTTGTCGTTCAAAACACATTCAATGATTTCAAAACATAGAGTCATCGACGAGAATATGAACCCCCCCCCTTACTCTTGATCTCCGATGACATTCGGATCACTAAAACTTTTTGGCTGTTGCATCTGATGAGAGCCATGTCCAGCGTGACCTCTGACCAGCGCCACCATGGCCGATAGTGCAACGACTGTTGAGATGATCTTCTTCATTGTGTGGAGACTTCTTCTAAATTTAAACTGAAAAAACAATAATACACATATTAGAGAATAGGTTTCTGTAGTTGTTAAAAAAAATGTCTCAGTAGCGGCCTTTAGGGTGTGGCTAATTGTGGCGACCGCCGCTGGCTAAACGCCTGAGGGGGGAAGCTTTAAATGTAACAAAACTAAAAGTTTGTTCCAGACCTCATAAATGACACTCGGCATGGGCCCCGCTGACCGCTAAGGTCACCTCTGATCTTCACTCCGAAATGATTAATTAACCATATAAAAAGAAATATACCCCTCCACACATGTACAAACACACACACACACACACACACATTAAACCCGAAAAAAAAGTTGATCAATTTAGGATTATATTATGATTTATGACATTGATTAGTCTTTGTTGCATTAAAAAAAGGGTGGGGTTGGGAACGGGAGGGTCTCTGGTCTTAATTACTTCCCTTTTCTTTCGTGTGTATCTTTTGTTAAGCCCCTGTAAGGATATGATGTCCATCTCATAGATCCTATAAAATCACTTCCAGTGGTGTTTATGGTGACCTACTTTCATCCCCACCACAGCCGAGAGTGCTTTTCCATGGAGGAGGCACCACGGGAGTCACACGTGGGTGACTAGAGCAACGCCCACGCTTCCCGTAGATAAAACTATTGTCAAGGCCCCTGAAAGTCTGACTATTCATTTTAAGTTACGGCTAAATAAAACGTCCCAGCAGGCCCCCCCCCCCCTTTTTACGATAGACGTCTAGGTTGCCTACCCCTGGGGTCGGCAACCTACGGCTCGCGAGCCGCATGCGGCTCTTTCGATGTCAAGTTGCTGCTCTTTCGATGTCAAATTGCGACCTAATCAAATACCATAATATTGAAAGAACAATTTTAGTGGCTCTATAAAAACTGAGAAAATTGTAAATTATAACTTTTGGCTCTTCCATCTCAAAAGGTTGCCGACCCCTGCCCTACCCATAAAAACTTCTCTGCAAGTGTCGTCATTCAAGCCACGACCCCCATTGAAAGCCCCCCCCCTCCCGGGCCATGTGTTCTGAATAACTGCTTTGTGTGATTCAAATATTTAAATTATTTTTTAGTATAGATCAATGAATAAAGTTAATTTAATTTAATTTTTCTTTTACTATAAAGATCAAGTCAAAGAAATAATTGTGTTATGTTGTAAACGAAACTTACATATTGTTAAAATAAAGAGATGAAACCCAAAAAAAAAAAAACACATGTTGTTATTCAAACCTTTTTGCATTGTTTTCTTTTTTAAACACATGTTTTTAAATAACTATAAATGTCTAAATCCTATTTTTTTTAAAAATGTACATCCGTTTACCTGTGTATTTTTCAAAGTTAGACTTTATGAATGTAGGCTAGTGCTGTAACTTGTAATATGTTCTGATAAGCCACTTTATTCAGCATTAAGATAGTATAAATCAACAAATCAGTAAATCAGAATTTTATAAAGCTAAAAAAAAAAATTATTAAAAAAAAAAAGCTTCAATGATTATCAAAATTTTTTTTTATTCATTAAAGAAGTTCACCTGTGCAGTGTAAAATGTAAAAGTGGCTTCTGCTTAAGTTAAATGCTATGCTAAGCCCTTACAAATAACATAAAATCACGAACACTGCTATAATAAGTGTCGGCCTACCTGACATCCAGATCTTCTTAGTTGGATGCTTTAAAACAAATTTTTTTTTAACTTAAGTAATCCGTCGTCATTCAATTATTTATTTACTTTGTTTTGTTTCAACTTTCAGTGCTAAAACATTATTTTTCTGTTAATTCTTGATGTTTTTTATATATTTTAAACCGCAAGTCCTATCACTCAATGAGACTATAACATGTGTATAGATATATAGTGTCCAGTCAATTTCAAACACGTGTCCATTTCAACATTAACATTATAAGCCTAGGACAGTAAACCATTTGATCCATCTTAATGTTTTTACTACTTTCTAATGTGTCCGGGGGGCATGTTAGGAAACATCCACTCAGTTGGAACATCCCGTTGAGGTGAGAGGTCATAGTAAATTTTATTTATCCCCCCTCCCCCCCCCCCCCCCAAAGGAGAGGTCCTCAGTAATTTACAGCTGTAGTTTACTTGGCTTGGGATGAGGGGGGGGGTTCGTCCCAAACCTGAAATGAAGTGGAGGCGGGTGTTTATCTGAATGTACTTGCTGGGAACCGCTGCAGTGGTCACGTCTACCTGTGTCAAGCAGTCAGGCAGAGCATGAAAGATCACCTGTCGCCTGTGGATACTTACGTACCTGCGCCTGGACTGCTGTGTAAAATAACAGAGTCTGGTTGTATTAAATAGGCTTTCTTTTTTTTTTTTATAATTAATACTTGACAACACTTTTTTTTTACGTCTGAGAAACACATTTAAACACATTTTAAACACATTTTAAAAACATGTTAAACACATTTATATCAAACAATCTGATTGATCATTATAATGCACAGCTAACGTTAAATGCTAATGGTAATATAACTTGAAAATTGAAATCATAAGATAAGCTCCGACACAGTCGCATCTTCCAAATTTTATAACTTGAGTGCAAAACACCCTGGAGTCAGAATCTGAGAAGCGACAACAACTTGCGATTAAACTACAGTGGGTATTCGGTTAACGAACTTAATCCGTTCCACAATTATGTTCGCTATCCGAATCGTTCGTTAACCGATCATCGATTTACCATATATGTTAAATGGAAATTCGATTAATTCGTTCTGGAGATCCTAAAAATTAAATTTAAAAAAAATTGTCATATACAAGAATAATTTCATAGTAAGTTTATTTATTACAAATATGATACATACATACATTCTTGCTTATTAATCAGTTCTTTTTCTTTTATTTGGGCGTTAAAGAACACGTCCAATGTCGGTTGTTTTTCTCTCTCCTTCAGGACTTTCAGGAAATGATTTATAGCAATGTAATTGTAGAGATCAGCAACCCTATTGACATCAGTATGTTTAATGCCAGATCTCCTTTTAAACTTGGCAACCCAGCCAGTGGTAGCCTTGAATTCTAGATTTTCGGAGGACGAGCCTGGAGTCTGTTCTTTCAATTTCTCAAAAATTTCTCCAGCCTTCTCTTAAATGATGGCCATTCTAGTCACATCTCTTTTCACCTCCCGTTCACCTTTCCGAACTAAAAGCAAACTCTCGATTTTATCATGGATGACACTTTTTTGCTTCTCAGATGTAATTTTCGTTACTCCTTTAGCGGCTTGAGTCTTCTTGATATCTTTTTTAGCTAGGATTGTGCCTACAGTAGACCTGTTAAAGCCGTACTGCCTGGTAAAATCAGTCATTATTTGTCTTGTCCACTCTCTAGTTTAGTTATAATATCTTGGCTTGGTTTTTATGGTGAGCACAGTTCTTGACACTCCACTCTTTCAGGTCCCATAATATTGTCAAATTTTCAGGGTTTTTTTTATAAGGCGTTTAGAGAAGCACATACGAAAACCACAAGGACATAAACTAACTACACATGTATGGTACACTATTGACGATGTGTCGTCGCACACCACCCTACGCGTCGTATGGTGCTGCCTCACTGCTACGTCGTATGAATGATGACGTGTCAGCGCCCGCTCACATCCATTTTCAGGACGAATTGAGGACTGACGTCGGGTGTTCCGAGAGCCGAGACGTTTTTGTTAGAATTAGTTTTTGTTCGTTATCCGAATTTTGTTCGTTGTCCGAACACAAAAATCTTTCCTGAAAGTGTTCGTTGTCCGATTTGTTCGCTGTCCGAACAGTTCGTTAACCGAATACCCACTGTATTTAGATAGAAGGGGAAAAATGATAGCATTAGATGAGATTTGTGTGTATCAAGTACAGTCCATCAGAGGCGTTCTTGGTGGATGGATAAACTGGGATGCCATATAGCCTTATATAGGGCCCCATCTTATGGATGGGTAAACTGGGATGCCATATAGCCTTATATAGGGCCCCATAATGCCAAAAAAAACAAAAACAACCTCACCCAGTTCCTTTCAAATCGGGTGCTATAGGAGCCCTGATAGTAATATTTTCCTAATGACCTCAAATAATGGGGGGGAGACATCCCAGGCAAGTATCCCCTCTAATCCATGGGCATTTTCGCGCGCACACAACTCACCGAGCGTGCACATACATATCACAAGACCGCACTGCTGTTTCGCGTAGCAGGCCTTTATACTGCTCTATTACGCGCACACATTTTAATGTCCTCAAAAAGTTGCGTACACTCACGATTATAGTCAACTATTATGTTGGCAGTTACAACGATACTTTCCGGTGCTTGTTATGATATTTCTTTCCGATGCTTGTAATGATTAGGGAGCGACCGATATGCCTTTTTACCGATAGTCCGATACCGATATTTTCCCCCAGCATTTTTACCGATACCGATACCGATATTTTCTTTTTAGGGGCTGTCCATTATTTATGTCAACAAATTTTTGGCGATTTTTACATCCCCCCCCCCCCCGTCAACAACTTGTCAAACTTCCAGAGACTCCCTCTCATAAAATTACGTCAACATTTGATTACCCCCTAAAAAAGGTGGCTTCCAAAATGTTTATGTGGCAAAATATAGTAGGAATATAGTTAGTTTAATTAAAATACTGAATGGTTGAAGCGAGTGTAACACAGAACTACAAACGCTACTGCTCAATTTTCCTATTTATTAAAGTAATTATATTAAATTAAAAAGTAACATTGTTGACGTCAACTTTTCTTGACATCCCCCTCCCCCCTCGTCAACAATTGTCAAAATTTTCTGACCCCCTGCCCTCATTTTGTAAATGATGTGGAGACTAATGGACAGCCCCTTAATCAACAATGCCAAACACGTGTTATTCTGCATATGATGTATGTCATATGACATATTTCGTGCCAACTTCGCCCACATAAGTCTTGTAACCCCCCCCCAGATACCGATATTTTTTTCCCAATCAAACATACACGCTAAATGTTCACATTGTATCTTCATGCTACAGCTAGATGACGTATGTCAGAACTGCCAATGCTACCCCCTTCCCCGTCATATTTCGTGACACTGTCGCCGACACGTAAGTTCTTGTTTCCCCCCCCAACTTCCCATCCCAACAAAAAAATACACACAGATGTTCACTAATTGTATCATTCAAGGTCATACATTAGAATTAAGAAATGCCAATCCTATTGTTTCAAGAGTCATATTTCCTGAGGGAAGACGACAATTTCCTGTACGGTTTTTTTCCCCTTTTTTTAAATCTTGGCCATAATGAAGCTAATAGATTCATGGTATTATTACATAGGGACATAATGAAGCTACATGTGTGCATGATGTAAACTCATTGGGCCATAATGAAGCTACATTAATCTGTCCTCATCTACAAGTTACTCTTCTGTTTACCTTTTTGTGGATTTCTTTCATGGTCTATGCTCTACTTTTTATTTTAACAAGTTGCCTTAATTAAAGATATGCTTCAAATTATATTATCTTATCAAGTATTCATTTTTTAAACTCTTCCTTAAAAAGAGTTCGTGATTAATTATTATTGTTCTTGGGAAAATGAAAATATTTCTTATAAATACCACACACGGTTCTGTGAAACGCCAAACTCTAAGAATCAGAGCTTTCAATTGAGTATAGGTGATGTGTATTTATAATTTTTATATTGTTGTGTGTATGGTTTATATGTTATTGTATTATGGTTTATATGATATTGTATTATGGTTTATATGATATTGTATGTATGGTTTATATGTTGTTGTATGTATGGTTCTACATGTTGGTATGTATGGTTTATATGTTATTGTATGTATGGTTTATGGTGTTGTTGTATGTATATGCGAGTTTTAAATAATTTCTTATTTATTTTAGACGAGCTTATTTATAAGAAGAAATTTGTTGTAAATCTCTTTAAAACCGCAATGTAAATTTAAAGAACAATATATATTTGTAACATATCTGATGTATATATTGCATACAAATTGTAACATTTACATAAAATAAATAAAACAATAGACGAGACAGTCCCCTTTTTTGTTTATATGGGAAGATACACTTTGACAAAAAGAAAATATTTTTTATTTTTAAGCTTTTTTTTGACAAAAGGTAGATCTCGGTTAAGATTCTTCATGTATATTCCACACTTTCAGGTAAGATCCTATCAAGATGATTGCTCCTATCTTCATTGCACTTTTCTTTGTGGGCTCAATCAACGCCATGCCTACAATAGTCGATGTAAGTTTACATAAAATATTACTTCATTTAAAAAAACAAGCAATTAAGCCTGTTCCATTCTGGACACAGGACGTGTGAGCGCATTTTTCATGTTATGTATCAGTACGTTTGTTAGCTTTCAGTAAATATTTAAAATTGGGAAAAGTTTATAAATTCAATTGTGTAATGCATATATTCAGCAAAAAATATTATAAAGACGTATCTTTATATTTGAAAAAGAATTATTTTCTCTTAAATCTAACTACAAGTGGTTTGTGGTTACTGAAATAGGACTCATAATTGAAAACATTCGAAATTGTAGTCATTTAATCGTCAGAAAACTCCGTCAATTGTTGCATAGCTCTGATACTTTCCACTAAACTCAAAACACAAGCTTACTATTTCATTTGATGAGTTTTTAATAAATCTTGGTGAAACTACGTGCTGCAGTATTTCGCACCAAATGAATGGGTTATTGAACGTACAAGGTGTAGAATGGGGCTATATATATATAATATATAAGCCCCTTAGGAGCCCTGAAGCCCGGCCCTCAGAGGTCCTATCGCGAAATGAACTTTTGATGTACACATGGCAGGCTAAGACCTACAAAATGATATATACATCATGGGTCTAGGACTTATGGTTGTTGAGATAGGCGCTCCTTTATTAATATAGCTGATATAGTAAAAACGGTACTTTATAAGCCCCTTTACGCGGCTTCCTAGAGGTCAGATCGCGAAATGAACTTTTGCTGCACACATGGCAGGCCAAGACCTACAAAATGATATATAAATCATGGGTCTAGGACTTACATGCTGAGATTTAGGGTGATGACAGACAGACAGACAGACAGACAGACAAAACGGGGACAATAGAGCATTTTTTCGAAAATGCTCTAAAAATTAAATTGTAAATTTTTTATAAGCCTTAATTTAAATAGTTCTGTCTGTGTCTTGTCATGTTGTGTTTGGAGTGTTTTGGGGGAAATTCAAAAATTTGTCTCTAGCTTACCGGTGTCAATTTAATTCGAAATTTTAAACATTTGTGTATTCAAGATACTAATACAGTATTCTAAAATGATTTTACTGTACATGATTTTTTTTTTATTATTTCCCTTGATTACTTTCTCTAAAGCCATTTTTTATATATGGAAGAAAAAAATAATAATAGGAAATAAAACACATATATTTAACAGATTGTAAATCAGTTGCATTACAAAAGAACAATACAAACATTAATATTGTAAAAATAACAATGCAAACTTATATCTATAAAATTGTAATAATTTTTAAAGTTCCAATATATGGAGTAATCTACATTAAGTGTATTCAAGACACAGGTGGCTGGCTATTCAACCAGCGGCCGGACTCGCGTGAAGAACTGGCCTCTGTTTTCTAGTATTTTATATCAACTTAATAAACAATATCCAGTGATTTATTTCAGCTCAAATATAAATTAAAAAAAAACAAACAAACACAAAAAAAATGTTTTTTTTCTTTTTTTTTCCTGAAGGTACTCCACTTGATTTATAAGTTTAAATTAGATGTACCATACAAAAACAAGTTCAGCACAAACTTGTAGAAAAAAAGAATAAGAAATAAAAAAAAACCGCCAATTCCTCATATTATACTCAGACTTATAGAAATTGTAAACGTCAAAATTATACTTTGTATGTCTTACATATCTATTCACCAATAGAAATTGTAAAACGACAAAATTATACTTTGTATGTCTTACATATCTATTCACCAATAGAAATTGTAAAACGACAAAATTATACTTTGTATGTCTTATAAATCTATTCACCATTATATTAAACAAAATATGCTGGTAATAGTTAGTCCTTAAACTACTTTCATTGATTAATTACAAGAATAATGGATGAAAATTATAATCAATATTGGCGATGTAATTTTTTTAGCATTATGTTCTCTATACATATTTATAGTTTCTAATTATATTTTGGTTTTAAATTAAAAAAAGCGTATTTTAAACCTTTAAAATATTTGTGCATGTTGTATTTGCGTATTAATCTCTATTTTATTTATAATGTTACATTTTATTATAATAAAGCTAAAATGCACGTTATACTTCTATTTGTTGATAGTGCTACAAGGCTTTCAGTTTGGAGTTAGTGTTTTAAAAGTCGACAAATAGTTGCTGAGAGTTAAAAGCATGGGATCTATCTAAAAAATTGAATGAGTATGAGATAATAATACGTGATTTTGGAGTTGAAAACTATTGACTTATATATATTGGATTTTTTTATCTAGGTTGATACTATCACTGAAAAAGAGAACTCAATCAACAAGTAAGTGGCTGGCTCGACACTGTTATTGCACACGTAGTTGAAATTAGTCAAGTAGGAAAAAGACAACTCACTCAAGAAGAAAGTGGTTGGTTCGAAACTGTTCTCCAAATAGCAGGAGGTCTTTTATCTGGAAAAAGACAACTCACTCAAGAAGAAAGTGGTTGGTTCGAAACTGTTCTCCAAATAGCTGAAGGTGTTTTATCTGGAAAAAGAGAACTCACTCAAGAAGAAAGTGATTGATTCGGAAACTATTCTCCAAATAGCAGGAGGTCTTTATCTGGAAAAAGACAACTCACTCAAGAAGAAAGTGATTGATTCGAAACTATTCTCCAAATAGCTGGAGGTCTTTTATCTGGAAAAAGAGAACTCACTCAAGAAGAAAGTGGTTGGTTCGAAACTATTCTCCAAATAGCTGGAGGTCTTTATCTGGAAAAAAAGAACTCACTCAAGAAGAAAGGGTTGGTTCGAAACTATTCTTCAAATAGCAGGAGGTCTTTATCTGGAAACAGAGAACTCACTCAAGAAGAAAGTGGTTGGTTCGAAACTATTTTCCAAAGAACACTTCTTTTATCTGAAAAGAGAACTCACTCAAGAAAAAAGTGACTGGCTTACACCCTTATTCAAATTGCTACTGGACCATAGGAATCGGTAAATGAATGCTTAAGATCATTGAAGGAACATAAATTAAAAAAAATATTGCATTGCAACTTACTGCTTCAATGTTGTTGTTTGTTTTGCTGTATATCTATATTTTTATCAATACTATATACTTATTTTATACTTTAAAAACTACATATCTACTTAAAAAATACATATCAACATTTTCTTGTTTTCTAAATTTTATATTTATAGTTTAATTAGTATTTAATGAACATGCACTACAATTATTACAATCATCATTTCAAAGTTACCAGGTATGTGTGTATAATAAATGGGTTTAGCCTAATGATGTCAATTAATATGGCTGGCTTTGATAGACATAACATGACGATCAGCCATAAACCATAGTCACTCATATTTCATTGAGAAAAGCTCCAGCAACTTTAGCATTTTATTTCCGACAATAAAAATAAATGAAGTAACACTACATAGAATGGTGCTTGTCAATGGGTCTTTGCTCGATCCTTGGGCTTGTTGTCTATGAGTATGATCACCTACTGTGTTTGGGCTAGTAATTGTACTTTTCCCAGCCACGGGGTTTTACAGGAGGCACAAAAGATAGTAAGAAATGAGTACACAACAATTGTAAATGCAACAAATATTTATTTACATCAAAGGACAAACATTGTACCCTAAAAGAGCAAGTAGCTTTATCGGCTACCTTAACAATAAATACATTATACATCTACAATACAGAAAGACCGAATGGTCGTATCGGTGGCTGGTAGCTCTAAGAAGAACTGAGGACTTAGATGCTCAACATGAGGTATCCATCATTTGACATCCCTGCCTTAAGGAACCGTCCAAGCGTCTACATGCACCTGGTCTGCCTAATTCCACCTAATAAATATGAGGCCCGCATGCCATTAGCGCACGACCTCTTAGCTGTACAAGGGCTGAGTCCGTTGCCTATATCTCATGGTTACTCACACCGGCCCAAACAAAGATCAACCTGTCTTACCACCGCAAGGTCACGTTGACCCGACTATCTCGAAGTCCGAGCTCAACTCTCCTCTCTTACCCACTGCCTCAAAACTGACTCTAAGTCTCGAACCATGTACATCGCTCCAATCTTGCGATTCATGCTTGCCCAGACTTCCGCTTCGCTGACCAGTGGGAGGCGACCATTATAGGCCACACTCATCACGTTTGGCCAGTTGTGACCTTAAAGCGTGGGGGTGATAAATGGACAGAGTGCCCACATCTCTCCCATTTCAGACTGATAAGGGTACCGATTCCCTCCCCCTGTCTACTTTGATCTTTCCAATTGACGTCCGCAGATGTGCTAAGTGGGTTAATTCCCCTGGCGCTAGACGGTGTCGACCACAGTTCGAACACATGGGAAGACCAAAGCGTTTGACTATCCCATTTGTTATCTCCCTAAGTCGGTGACGCAACCTGGGGGATAAGGAATTTAAGGGAGGGCTTAGATTTAATCCAAAAACACATAATGTGACAGTGCTGGATACGTAAACATCTGGTCACTGAAACTTGGTCACTCGTACCTGGTCAATCGTACCTGGTCGCTGGTACCTGGTCACTCGTACCTGGTCGCTGGTACCTTATCACTCGTACCTGGTCACTAGCCTGGTCACTGGTACTCGACTACTCGTACCTGGTCGCTGGTACCTGGTCACTCGTACCTCGTCGCTGGTACCTTGTCACTCGTACCTGGTCGCTGGTATCGTTGAACGTCACATCAGACAGAGTGATATTATAAATACTATTTAGAATATCAGAGTAATGCATACATTGTTAACAAAAGCATAAAAATACAGAAATAACGAAAATCACGATGTAGTGATCCGCCATTTTATATTTGTATAACTTAGGTAAATTATATATATATTATATTTGTATAGGTAAGTTGCTTCGCTACTTTATTAGATTATTAACCAATAGAAATAATGTCTTTGTAATACCCCCTTTCATATATATATATATATATATATATATATATATATATATATATACCAGTTATAGAAGAAAGAATGGGAGAGGAAGAGGTATAATTGAATTGAAATGGTCAGTTAACTGTAGCTGTCTGGGGATGATTTAAAGAAAAAAATCCCTTTTAAAGTTTATACAAACTATCGGGGTCAGAGGAAATAGACTTCATCTATTTCTTTACCCACATAGCGTTGTTGTGAAAAATATGTACAATGCCTTGCTGCCTTTATTTTCCTAATAAAATCGTTGTCAAGGTGGAAGTATTTTTTTCTTGTATAGATTCTAACTTGGCCTAACAAAATATGTCACTGTCCCACGATATATTAAATATGTCACTGTCCCAAGATATATTAAATATGTCACTGTTCCAACATATTGTTACGACCCTCTCGGTAGTGCACCATACAGTCTACGGAGTGAACGCGATGACGCAGTAGAGACAGTGACGTAAGAAGCCGGCAAGAGAGTGGTCATGTTGCCGTTGTTGTTGTTTTTATAGATATTAGTAAATACTCTTGGAATCCACGCATGTGTTGTTTTGATTTTATAAACATAATTTTTAAAGAGTTATAACATTGGTGTCAGAGTGGGACAGTCTTACAATGTTCGGTAAGAAATTAAACGAACTTTTAGTTAGAGAGTTAAAGGAAGAATTAGAAGAAAGGGACTGGCAACTGACGGCAACAAACAACAACTGTTTAATAGACTTCATGAAGCTCTTATTGATGAGGGAATGGACCCGGAGAGCCACGTTTTTACCACGGAAATCGGGCAGTTAAGAAATGAAGTGAGAGAATTTCGTTTAACATTAAGAGACGAAATAGGAGATCTGAAGGAAGATCCCAACGCTAGAACCGAGAAAGCAAAGATTGAATTACCAAAAGTGAAAGTAGTGAATGAAACGACAACAAAAGAAAACATGACTCAGAGACAGACAAAGTTAATCATTGACTTAGACATGCGGCCAGTTTTATCTGAGGATGTCATCCAGGAAGTGGTACCTGAGGATGTGGTCATCCATGAAGTGGTACCTGAGGATGTGGTCATCCAGAAGTGGCACCTAAGGATGTGGTCATCCACGACGTGATACCTGATGATGTGGTCATCCAAAACGTAGTGCACGAGAAGGAACTAATCCAGAAGAGCCGCCCAGCGATCTGAGCCTCGTGAGATTGATCAGTCTGCAGAATGTCTGAAAGCTTGTTGCAACCGCAGCCCTGATTACCTTGAATATCTGGACAACTCAAGTAGAGTCTGATAAAAACAACGTCAAGAAGAATGAACCACAACTAAACAATGGCCACGAATGCATGGACATCCACAACTGTGGAGCTGATGCTAGTGCCAACGTTTGGCACTGCAACGGCAAGACCCTTACAGGTCTTAATTTCGTGCACAATCTGCCGCGCTTCGATAACAAGAAAGATTTGGTGACCCAAAGAGCCACCTGAGACGTTGGTGACCTGTGATGAGCCACCTGAGACGTTGGTGACCTGTGATGAGCCACCTGAGACGTTGGTGACCAGTGATGAGCCACCTGGGACGTTGGTGACCAGTGATGAGCCACCTGGGACGTTGGTGACCCATGAAGAGCCACCTGAGACGTTGGTGACCTGTGATGAGCCACCTGAGACGTTGGTGACCTGTGATGAGCCACCTGAGACGTTGGTGACCAGTGATGAGCCACCTGGGACGTTGGTGACCAGTGATGAGCCACCTGGGACGTTGGTGACCCATGAAGAGCCACCTGAGACGTTGGTGACCTGTGATGAGCCACCTGAGACGTTGGTGACCAGTGATGAGCCACCTGGGACGTTGGTGACCAGTGATGAGCCACCTGGGACGTTGGTGACCCATGAAGAGCCACCTGAGACGTTGGTGACCTGTGATGAGCCACCTGAGACGTTGGTGACCTGTGATGAGCCACCTGAGACGTTGATGACCAGTGATGAGCCACCTGGGACGTTGGTGACCCATGAAGAGCCCCTGAGGAGCTGGTGACCCATGAAAAGCCACCTGGTGAGTTGACGACCCATGAAGAGCCACCTGAGAAGTGGGTGACTCGAGTTGAGCCACCTGAGACACTTGTGAACCAATATGAGCCACCGGAGGAGCGGAGACGAAAGGTTCAGATGAGCGAGGAGACCAGCAGAGCGCATCGGAGCAGAGGCGAACGAAGCAGGACAGAGATGAACCTGGCCATTAACTTTAATTGGTCAGTTCAGTGTACATTCATCCTAGCTCTGTCAAACGCAAAACATTTCATTACTGCTACAACGTGTGTTTCGCCATCGTCATGTTATTCTACAACAACAAGAGCTTGATTTTGTTGGGCCTCATCAAGGAGGTCAGTATCCCGAACGCACCTGCGAGAAAACCTACCTGGTGAACAGCCAGATTTCTATGGGGACGAACACGATCCTCCCCGCCCCACCACGGGGATAATCAACCTCCACAGCCTGACAAAAGACATGCTCCTAGCTAGCATCAACGGTCACGCTGAGAACAGAGCTCTGGTTCATGTGGACAGACTGTACAGATACTGCTGTGAGAACTGACCTGTCCGAGACGGACAGATTTAGGGGGGCAGTGTTACGACCCTCTCGGTGCGCACCGTACAGCCTACCTAGTGAACGCGAGACGCAGACAGCACGTAAGAAGCCGGAAGAAATTGGCCATGTTGCAGTTGTTGTTGTTTATTTAAGTTGATAGATATTAGTAAATACTCTGGAACCCACGCCAGCCTGTGTGTTGTTTTAATTCCATAAACAAGACTTTTTTAAAGAGTTGTAACAATATATTAAATATGTCACTGTCCCAAGATATAATAAATATGTCACTGTCCCAAAATATATTAAATATGTCACTGTCCCAATATATATTTAATATGTCACTGTTCCAAGAAATATTGTGCTCAAAATAGCCACTCATAAGGATCGGCAAACCTGGACCCCCTTTTCGAGTACAACGACATATTAAGTCTTGTGCTAAAAGGTATTGAAATTCGTGTTTAGGCCCCTCCCCTATATATAAATATATTATCATCTCTGGCCGGGGCCACTTAAAAGCTATGAACGGGTCTGATACACACACCACCTTTGGTTGGATGCCCGCATGCAGCACCACGGCAGATAAAAACAATGTGTGGGGGTTGATATTTGAGTCTGTACATGTAAACGGGATATCTCTGTCCATTATGTTTTTCAGGGGTTCTACTTAAATGCATACTTGAGCGCCCTTAAAAAAAGGAACGTTTTTGACCCGAGGCAAAAAACGCGGTCAATATCTCTGTTAGCGAATCTTGGGTCCCTAATAATCTATGATGGGTGGGGGTCTTCTTGCCCTAACTGTTATGTCAATTTAGCCCCATGGCACTGACCAGTAGGCAACTAAGGCTACACTTCCTATTAGGTAATTTTAACTGTGGAGTTACCAGAAAGTGAAACTCGCTGTTTGCTTTTCTTACTAAAACTAGTAAACGCCTTTAAAGTAGCTTGATGGTTGAAAAATTTACTTTAAAAAAATAAGGTTAAACTTAAAGTTGGTATCAGATTATGTCAAAATAAAACTCCCATTCCCTTAGAAAATGGGGGCAGTCGCCTTATTTGCCCAACAAATAAGAAAGGCCGTGCATGTATTTCTATGCGAACATATTAGGCTCAAACCAAATGAAACTAAATCCGTTAATGACACTTAATCAATTCAATTCAAGGGCAAATTATAGATAGTAGCCTTCTATGTACTTTCATTACAAAATTTTAAAGCGATAAACAGTTTTTTTGGTCCCAACATCTGTCAATCTTACTGCTATTTTTAAAGAGTATATTATTATTATTATCATTATTTTCTGTCCCATTAGCTTACAATCACACGTGTCCCATTAACTAGAATGAAAATGTCAACTTATACATGAACTAAATTGTGTTTACTAATGTACTACATATGTATTATATATACATCGGTAAAACATTTTTTTGCTGCTAAAATTTACACATCAATGGTGCCGGATGTTCTTAAATGAATACTACTGAACGTCAATTAGAAAACCGACAAAAAATAAAATAAAATTTGTGTAATACAAAAAACTGAAACCATCACTTACCTGCCAAACCGCTAGTGAGTTAAAATTACTGTCGATTCCCGAAGAACACCGCTTAAAATATCAACACTATGAAAAATTGAAGGGAATCAAGGGATTTGTCATATTTTGAATTCATAATTAAGAATTATCGTAATTTTGGTGGTCTGCTTAGCCACTTAACCACTTGAATGTTTGTTAGTTATGTTTGTGAATTATACTGACGAGAGACGACCCAATCAGTACATTGTTTTTTTTCAGATTGTACTTTTTCAGCAATACATAAGCTGGAGCTTGGAACAAGCTTATTTAGACGATTTAATTAGCCGACACGGCCTGAACTTCCTGTCGAAGCATTTTGTCTAATTTCAATCATTGATAGAATGATCGAACATTTTAAAAATGTGTGCAAATTACATTTCTGCATGAGATGAATTGAAAATCGACACACGATTTGAATATTGGTGATTGTCAAAAGGCCATCAAGACATAAATATCTTTGGACCCAATATTTTCAAGTGGCGGCTCAGGGCCTCTGGAATGTGCTGTTACTTAGGTCCCCAAATAACTGCCCTCAAACATCATGTGTATGTGCTAAATCAACTTCGATGATCTTGGGATAAGGGTATGATATTTCTGATGGGTAAAAGTTGTATAGGTCGGTGAAAGTCCCATGGGGTGTTTTGTAATCTAGTGTAAACCATACAGATGTTGCGTTATCAGAATTTTGTGAATAAAACTAATAAATAATTTAAAGAGCTGGCTCATTGGGAGCAAAACAAAACTCATTAAAGAGCCGCATAGTGTTATATAATATTTGTGTGGGCAGATGGGTTCCATTTTTGTTATAACCCGTTATATAGGGGAAGTAGACTCATTGATTTTGTTATACTAGTTAGATTAGATTTCATTGATTACAATTAGGGGCGGAATTGTGGACGTTTGTTATCATTTCACGTTATATTTGAGGGGGGGATTTTTCGTATAAATTTTTCTTATGAATAGTTTGTATTATAGGGCAATGGGGGGGGAAATGATTTATTTTACTAGAACGGGGGGTTGGTGGTGGTGGGGTCATCAAAAGTTACACAGTTGTTTAAGGGAGAGGGTTGGGGTTCTAAAAAGTAAAAATGTGTTGAGGTAGTTAATGGACGACTCCATCATACCAATATGTATTATCACTTACGGATCCTTAACTTATTACATTAAGCCTTTGGGTGTGGGGGTTGCCAATTGTGTGACACGCATATATAAAGAATGGTAAAAAATCAATACTTGAGTGGGGGAGGGGGGTCATAAATCAAAGGGAAAGCGTTAGGTAATAGGGGAAAAGTTCCTCACGGACATAAACGGAATTATAAAATGGAGCAATGGGAATTTTGTTTAGTTTAATTTCGGCTTGTACGTTCAATGTGATCAACGTCCAGCTACAAATGCTGCCAACTTAGATTATTTGTTAATGTTTTACGTAGGTTGTTTACATTCATTTATCTGCTCGTTTTTTGTTTTTGTTTTTGTATTTCACGGTCAACAGATGGGACGCTGACATGCTTCGTGTAATAAAAATAATAAACAATAAAACAACTGTAATGTTAATTGATTACTTTGTGAAAGTAAGTCTTATCTAGTTCTGTTTCATTAAAAACAACACAACTTTTTGATTGTACTACTACTCATGATGTACATATTTATGAAAAAAGGCTTTTTCTTACAAAATGTCTATATTTAGATAAACTGATAAAAATTCCATGCTAAATGTTCATGCAACTATATCACGACTTTAATGCTATAAATAAATGGGAAAATGTAGAAATTGTAACCACACGGTTCAACAGTTTCATTGCTGAGGTGAGTTAAAAATAGCATTTATACTTAGGTAGATAAAATGCATTAAATACCTTAAATGAAATAACAAAAACATTCTTGGAGGCTGGTGAGCATTCAATAGACGATTATAAATTATTAAGTAAAGAATTAATACAACAGTATTCCAGTTTAAAATCGTCAAACGTGAACAATATTATTAAAAATCATGAAAAAATCGGATCTGTCCGAAACCAAAATTGACCTATCCTACTGATCAAACATAAGGGAATATAACTATGCAATGGTTTTGTAGGTACAGCTAGTATGAATTATTATTACTAAAAATAAAAGCGTGGTTGCACATCTAGATATATTGTTGATTTTTTTTATAAGCTTTGAATTAATTTTACTTTCTGGGTGTGTTGGGCTGGCTGTGTGTCCTCAGATATTGTAACTCAATTTCGAACCTGTTCAAATTTATTAAGAAGGCTGAAAGCTGATACGCATGTAGATTATGAATGACAACACACTGTTTTAATTTTTTTTTCAAATAATCTGTAAAATTACAAATCTAACTACTTTCTAGAAATGTGAAAAGAGGAAAGAATTCGCCCTAAGATTATCACTTAAAAAAAAAAAAAAAAAAAATGGAAAGTAGCACCTGTGCAAGAGTGCACAAATAGTGAAGCTTTTTTTATTTGTCTTAAACAGACTTGCCAAATTAAGTACTGCACGGCAATGAAAAAAAGGCAAATTTATTAGTCCGCGGGAGTAAAACTCACGAATTTAGTGGTCAGTAAGCTCCAATAGATTGCTGAGAACCAGTGAAATAAGTTATTTCTTTTTTCAATATTTTGATAAAGGGTGAGACATTTCTAAGTCAAAGATAACACACTTATTCACTGCAATTTATGTCAAAATTAAGGTGCTATAATTTTTTTGAATAAGGAAACAATTCAAAATTTAAATTAACCTAAGTCCACTTCTTAAATAAACGACTAATCGTAGATCATTCTGATTGTGTGGATCCGAGCAGGGTCGAAGTATCCTTTAAGGCCATAACCCGTGGCCCTGAAAATAATAACCCTGTTTTATAAAGGTACTCCGTCTTTTGTTGCCACTAACTTCATATCAGATAACGGCAAGAAATGTGAATAACTGTTTGATACTTTAAATGAACAGGTATATTATATAAAAAAATATGGCACGGCAAAATATATTTTGTCATTTTATTCGTTAAATCTTGCCTTTTTTTCGATTACAGTCTTTAGGCCCACAGTAACCCTAATCTGCCCCCGGGTCCACTGTTACGTAGCGAAAAAAGTTTTAGTACTTGTTTAATGGGGTAAAATTCACATGAGATCAAAATAGACATAAAGCAAAACATCAGTTATGCATAAACGTTCAAAATAGACATAAAGCAAAACATTAGTTGTGCATAAACGTTCAAAATAGACACGAAGCAAAGCATCAGGGGTGCATAAATCTTCAAAATAGACATAAAGCAAAACATCAGTTGTGCATAAACGTTCAAAATAGACACGAAGCAAAACAACAGTGGTGCATAAACATTCAAAATAGCTAATTATTTCTTTAGTCTTATTAGGACATGCAAAATTCATTCAATGATATCAGAGTGTGCAAGAACAACAGAAAGTTTAATACTTTTCAAAACTAAAAAGTATAAAAGAAAAAATAAACTATGCAGTTTTTTTTTATTAAACTGCATTAAAAAAGTAACAGAAACCGTCATAATATTATTTATATAAATTATAATAAAATAAAATGTAAAACGTTGGTGATTACAATATACTGAACTAAATATGACTTTAGATTAGTTAATAAGTAGCAATAAATTGATAAACAATCTATCTATCTAGATGGGCACTCATGGTTATATATTTAGTAAAGATGATTAATACAAGTATTTGTGAGGTATATTTTAAACTTTTTTTTTAGCGCATTTTAATAAAAAAACAATTGTGTTATTTTTTTTTCAAAATAATTTCCTAAAAACGTTTTTTTTCTTTCACAGATATTCTTGCATTACCAAAATGATTGCCCCAGTTTTTCTCGCCCTCTTTTTGATTGGTTCAATTAATACCCTGCCCACCAATATTTTGGTAAGTAGGCAACACATCTTAGATAGAAATTCACAAGACTGGAATCTTATTTAACATGGAAAAGTCTAAAAATGAGAACTATTTTTTTTTAAATTTCAACTTTCACTAATTGTCAACTTGAAAAAAATGTATTTAAATTTTATTTAGGCTAACTACTGATTAAAAAAAAGTTTAATTTAACCTTTTTTTTTTCATAAGTAGATTTAAAGATTACATAGATTATAGATTATACAGAGTAGACCTACAAATTATACAGAGTAGACTTACAGATTACATAGACTTACAGATTATACAGAGTAGACCTACAGATAATAGAGTAGACTTACAGATTACATAGACTTACAGATTATACAGAGTAGACTTACAGATTACATAGACTTACATATTATACAGAGTAGACTTACAGATTACATAGACTTACAGATCACACAGATGCGAAAGCAGTATTGCTTTTTTTATGGACGGAAATGGTAGAAACGACATATGTGTGCTTCAGTAGACAAATATGATTGGATGAAGTATTCTCCACTTGATTGACACGTGACATGTTTAGAACGAAAATAAATGTTAAAAAAGAAGCATTATATTGATTATATTAATGTCGCCTAGTAGAAGAAACAAAACAAAAAGTAATATTTTGTATTCTAAGAATATTATGAAAATAACAAATATTCTGAGCTAAATTTTTTAGTTAGAAAGAAAATAAATAAGCTAAAGTACGCTTTTGACTAACCTTTTTTCATTTTGTTAAAATTGATTTTTAGTTAACAAAGTCAGTTCACCTTTTAGTTAGTAGCTTTCTAGTTAACTTATGCCCATCACTGGATAAATCTTGTTGTTCTCCATATTACAATAATTTAGACATGTGATAATAAAAACAGAATAAAAAAAAAGGCATATTCTAGAGTAACCGGCTAGCAATCATCTCTGTAATCAGGTTCGATTTACAGACAGGCCGACCAGGCTGTGGTCTAGCGGCCCCACGAAATATGGGGCCCTTAAAATGTTGAGTAGTATACACAAATAAAATAAAGATGAAGTCTTGTTATCCACCATCATTAGCATACTTAATGGAGTTGGCAAACGTGAACTAACCCAGCAAGATGAAGACTTGTTATCCACCATCATTAGTATACTTAATGGAGTCGGCAAACGATAACTCACTTAAACGGAAATCTGAAAGAAAATCTGGAACTTTGGACTAGATGAATATTTTTGTTTGTCTTTTTGCAAATAAAACATTTCAATACTTCAAGTAATTGTTATAATATTGATATTCTATCTCATTTGTACTGGTCGGTGAATGAAAATTATAATGTGATGATCTGCAGGATAATGTCTGACATACAATTGGTGTACAGGCATACATATCAGCTGCAAATCATAGTGCTAGATGTGTATCATACAGAGTGTGCAAAACGATGGAATGAAATCATGACAAGGGATACAGACAATGATAAAATAAGAATGTTCCAGATCTATTCTAATAGAGAAGAGAGAAAGAAGTGTGAGGACATTACATAATTTATAGGCTAAGATGTAGGAAATGATCTTACAAACTAATTAAACATGAGATTTGCAGTTAAAAAATCTTATATATTGTCAGACACGCCGAGGAGGGGGGGGCAGAGGGGCATATGCCCAGGGGCCCGGAGTTAGGGGCCTGGACTGAGCTAGCCAATCAACTTTTGAAAATATAACAGCACGGGGGGGCTCGTGAGTCGTGACTGCTCTGTCCAGGGGGCCGAAATTTCTATCGATGGGCCTGTATATTGTTAAGGGTTTCACATTTTTCAGAACGGTTGCATAAAATTTGTTGACGTAATTAATGCATGACCCATTACGTCATTTTTTGGTCCGAAAGTCAAAATTTGACAAAGTGTGTCTGAAAAGTCTTGGATGTTGATATATAGAAGGGTGAAATCAAAGAATATAATAATAGCTAAGGTGACCATAGTTGTGCTAGATAAGGTTACATTTAAGCTATTCGCTTTATCAAATAATTGAATACAATTTCTTTTAAGGAAAAGGGGAAAATCACTTTATGGTTGGTATTTGCCACACACAGACGCGCACACACACACTCGGGGCACAATACCTTTTTAATACCTTTTAGCGCCCCCCACATTCGAAAACAATATAATATTTTATGTAAAATATACCATTTGGTCCCCCTTTGTGAGTATCGCCCGAGCAGATGCCCCTCTTGCCCACCCCTCGCTACGCCTCTGCAGATAGCCGTAGCTAATAACTAGCAACACAGAGAGCCCTGTGCTATTGTATTGTAACATTCCCAATCTGAAAAGTGCAAACACATTTAACAGCGCTCTTTCGCGCCCTTTCCTAGCTCGGCGATAAAAAATTGCGGCCGCATAACCTGCAGTATCCTTTTACGCTAATATATATATAAATATATATAGCCTACATCAGGCCCGTAGCGTGCGGGGTGTCAGCCGGGCACCCCCTGCGTTTTGTCTGGCCCGTCTCTGCATGTTTGCTCTACTTAGTAACATTTATTTCCCGCCCCCCCCCACTATTGGCCTGGTCCCTGCTTTAGAATGCCTGGCCCCTGCTGTAGAATTTTCACGCTACGGGGCTGGCCTACATGTATATATATAATGATATGATTCTGGATGCTCTGAAATGGTTTGTTTTTAGTTAAACTGACATGCGTATATTTTTCAAGTTCCTGACTATGGGGTGAACGCGGCAAAATTTGCATAACTTTTTATCAGCTGCTTGTTTGCGTGGCGCAATTACAGAAATTTTTGTCTCGTGTGATACTATCTTAATAGGGGAGCCGGAGCCGTGACGGAGCCGTCATATTTATGGGAGCCGGAGCCGGAAAAAATTTGGCGGCTCCGCAAGCCTGGTTAAAACACAGACTTCACTACATAGCTCTGTCTGCTATACGTATATACAAACATACTATTTTATAACTGTTTAAATAGTTTAGACTTAGAGTACCTAAGGAAAATAAATATTTCAATCTCCTTTTTTTATTTAACATAATACTTTAATAATTCGACCCGTTAACTTAATAAAAATTGAAAAAATAATAGAAAGGAAAAATAAAACTAGGATTTTTTATTTAGTATTCAAAATAAATTGAACATGTACGTAATGAACTAATAAAATCTAACTAAATCGCCTTACGATTTGAACAGTTGAAGCAAAAAAAACAAGCAAACCAAAATAAACTCTTCGGTAGATGATCCTGAAGATGTATGCTCACAAATAACAACAGATCGCACATATGTAGGACAGTACACCGACCTTTACGTGGCACAGAAACATTTAATTCACTTGCCGAGGTTGCACTGGCAAGTATCTATTTGTTGTTATGTGTAACACTAGTTATTACTAGTGGCATAAAGATCTCACTTGACGGAATATCTGATTTAAAATGATCACACAAAATGACAGATTAAAAGTTATAACTAAACAGTTATTATTATTATTATTATTAATTTTTTAACCGGAGTTCTTTGTCATGTTTTAGTCAAGTAGTACATCTGTTACATCTGTAACAGATGTCACAGAGACTTAAGATGTAATAGTTCAATCAAATGTTCTGCTATCAGCAAAATCGTGTTGACTTTTGTTTTCTTTAGCAAAAAGTTGAATTATGCAACTGTTAAACTACAGAAGATTGCAGAGTTGGCGTCTCAAGGAAAAGATGTTGGTGGGTGGCAGTGGCGTCACCAATGGGGTAGATGTGGGCCGCACCGGGTGACACCCAAATATCAGAAAAAACTCGGTCTAGCAGGGTTTTATAACCGATCATAGTTAACAACATGAGTAGTAGCACAGGGTGCATCCATGTAGAGCACTAGCCTAGTGTGCCACCATGCAGAGCCTAGGACGCCACCATGCAGAGCATAGGGTGCCACCATGCAGAACCTAGGGTACCACCATGCAGAGCATAGGGTGCCACCATGCAGAGCCTAGGGCGCCACCATGCAGAGCATAGGATGCCACCATACAGAGCCTAGGGTACCACCATGCAGAGCAGTAGCATAGTTTGCAACCATGTAGAGCTATATCACAAGGTGCCAACATGCATAACAGTGTGTGATGTTCCGGTAAGGATGACCTTAGATCTTGTAAACCACTAATGGGACGGTTTTCACTGTGCCTTTCTTTCACCCCCACCAGAGGCGATAGTTCAATGACCATGGAGTCACCACGGGAGACATAGGGACTTTTTAGCCATGACCTGAAATATCCATTGGTCCTCACCGAAGATCGAACCAGTGACCTTAAGGTCGAGTCTAGCGCTTTTACCGCACGACCATCTATCCTCCCATAAGGACGATTTTTAGGTTTTGTAGTGCCCTTCTTTCATCCCCACCACAGTGTAATGGCCATGGAGGCACCACGGGAGACATGGAGGAACTTCAACCATGACCTGAAAAATCCCCTATTACTTACCGAAGACCGCACGACCATCCGTCCCATGTAGAGCACTGGCACAGGTTGCCACCACGCAGAGCGTCTGGAGCTTAGGTAAATGTTATAGAGATATAAAGACTGCAAAGTTTTTTTTGGAATTTCGTTCAACAGCACACCTGAAATCACACACTGACCAGATGTTGATCGCTCTCATTTTTTATGATGCGTTATCCGAAGTTGAGCTTTTAAAGGAGATACGAAGACTTAGGAGACACCTGAAGGCAGCAAAGAATGATCTTGACAACGCCAAAGAGTGGTCAGTATTTTATGTTTTGAAATTCATTGCTCAATGGGGCTTCCTAAAATAAAAATCTTTGCCAGCACTTTCACTGACCCTGCAATTATTTATAACTATCTGTGTGTCTGTAGCTTCATGTTGGAGGAGCTTTTCAAAGTTGAAAAAAATACCTGCCATCCACTATGGGACAGTCAAGACTTTCTGATCTCGGTCTGTTATCTATTGAAAGTGATATGGTAAAATATATTGATATTGACAGATTTGCAGCTTCGAAGACCAGGAAAGGAAAATTTCAAATAAAGTTTATTGTCGAAATAAACATAATTTGACTTTGTTTTGCTGGTTGTTGCCGCTGTTAAATACTTTCACGTTAAATTATATTGTGTAATTTGTTTTTTTTTTCATCTTATATAATTAAAACTCATTAACTCTACTTCCCAAACATTACAGTTATAGGCGGTTCTCTAAGGTCAAGCGTAGGAAAATTCGAAATAAATTCCATTGTTCACGGTGGACGTCTTTATGTGTGTGTGTGTGTGGGGGGGGGGGTGACAACCTGAATTTTCCGCACCGGGTGACACCAACCTTAGTGACGCCATTGGTGGGTGGATATAAAACATCCGGACTGTTGCATCGGGGGGGGCATCAACAAATGACATTAGAGACAAAACTTCTAAAGCATTGAGTTGTTTTCAATATATTTTTGACTGTTCTTTATAAATGTTTGTACTAATGGTCAAAAGTTAGTCAAAGGTTACATACTAAAATCAACAGTTTCAGTTGTTGTTCTATTTATAAAAAATAACAATAATAATAAAATAAAACAAAATGTAACAAAAACTACAAATATCAGACTCCTCCAGCTTGTGGCAGGTAACATACAACAACTATCAGGCCCTCAGCTTGTGGCAGGTGACATACAACAACTATCAGGCCCTCAGCTTGGGGCAGGTGACATACAACAACTGTCAGACCCAAGCTTGTGGCTGGTGACATACAACAACTATCAGGCCCTCAGCTTGGGGCAGGTGACATACAACAACTATCAGACCCAAGCTTGTGGCTGGAGACATACAACAACTATCAGACCCAAGCTTGTGGCTGGTGACATACAACAACTATCAGACCCAAGCTTGTGGCTGGTGACTTGCAACAACTATCAGCCCCAAGCTTGTTGCTGGTGACATACAACAACTATCAGGCCCTCAGCTTGTGGCAGGTGACTTGCAACAACTATCAGCCCCAAGCTTGTTGCTGGTGACATACAACAACTATCAGACCCAAGCTTGTGGCTGGTGACTTGCAACAACTATCAGCCACAAGCTTGTGGCTGGTGACATACAACAACTATCAGACCCAAGCTTGGGGCTGGTGACATACAACAACTATCAGACCCAAGCTTGTGGCTGGTGACACACTATTTTGTTCTCATTTTTCAAACCACTGACAGTTCGTACATTACAAGTGAACAAAACAGAAAATTTGAGCAATCATTTTTGGAAGACGTCAGTTACATTACACTTCTTTTGATGCAACTTAATTTATAGATGATGTCATAGAAAGACATCATTCAACGAACCAAGAGCGACCCCTCCCCCAATCGTGGCATGGAGGAAACTGTAAGATGGCAGCATCGAACTTAAAGAAAACGTAAGCTACACAAATACCAGAATTTTTGTTGTTTACTTTACATCTTCTGCATTTTAAAGATTTTGCATTTTTAGTAAAAAATGTGATGACTACATAGGGCCATATGGATGTTACATGTGTGCATGATGTAGTTAGTTACACAGGGCAATGCTGAAGATACATGTGTGCATGATGTAGTTAGTTACAAAGGGCAATGCTGAAGATTTAGGAGACCGATATGCTTTTTACCGATAGTCCGATACTGATATTTTTCCCCAGTTATTTGCCGATACCGATACCGATATTTTGCTATTAATGAAAGGGTGTCTTGCAGAACAAAAGATTTGAAAAGACAGACCGGAAGACAGACGTCAGACCTTGCCTGCATAATCTCAGAAATCTGCATGTTTATTGTTTAAAATTAAACTTATAACAAACAATTTGTTGTTTACTTTTTACTTGTACACAAACAGAAAAGTAAGATAAAGTTGTAAATAATTAATGTCAAACTAAAAAGTAAAAATGTATTAATTGTTAATTGTAACTTCCCTAACATGTGAAGGCTGTGATGAAATTAAAATAATTTTCGTTAATCTTTGTAATTTTTACTAAATTTACTTGTAGCAGATTTTTAAAAAAGTTTGAAAAATTAAAACCACTTAATTATATCAGTAAATCACTTCACTCAGTTGAACAGTTAACTGGAAGTCTGTACGTATACCAGTTTAGAGTTACTAGATTTGTGAAAAAAAAACAATGTATTGGCAGCCAAACGGCCGGTCCGATAGTTAACCCATAGTGCCAATATCGGTTCGACTATCGGTTGCTCCCTACAACAATCGGTCGATCCGATATTAACCGATAGTGCCAATATCGGTCCGATACCGATACCGATCCGATTATCGGTCGCTCCCTACTGAAGATACATTTGTGCCTGATGTAGTTAGTTACACAGGGCAATGCTGAAGGTAAATTGGGGGGTAGTGTTGCTAATGTCTGTTAAATTGGGGGTAGTGTAGCTAATGTCTGTTAAATGGGGGGGTAGTGTAGCTAATGTCTGTTAAATTGGGGGGTAGTGTAGCTAATGTCTGTTAAATTGGGGGGTAGTGTAGCTAATGTCTGTTAAATTGGGGTGTAGTGTAGCTAATGTCTGTTAAATGGGGGGGGGGGTAGTATAGCTAATGTCTGTTAAATAACGCAAAATTTAAAATCCGAAAATTTACATCGAGTTGTTTGGGGGAGGTGGCCCTGAATCGTGTGTTGTGGTTTTTTTTTTCATTTAGTGTTAATTCTTTCGTTACACATGACATGCGTATTTTATTCAGTCACTATTGATGTCGCCATTTCACTATTCTATCCGCAGGCTACAGGAGACTCTCAGGTCTCTTCACCAGGATCTCATGTCCAGTTCAGTGGACACTGGGGGCAAGGTAAACAAAAATAAAATAATAATTGTAATGACAACTATCTCAGTTTGATACCCCTTGAACCCAAACCTGTAGGCCTACACTTTAAGTGGCGAGAGTCCTATTCGCCCAGTGCCGAACCTAGGGATTTGGGGGCTCGGGGTGGGGGGGGGGCTTAGCCTCTTTTGCGGCCTCTGCATTTTGACATTCGACACCATGACATGAGATAATGCACTTAATATTAAATGTAAAAAAAAAATTTTTGGGGGCCCAACCTCAAGCTGGGACCCGGGGGGGGGACTTTCGAATTCGGACCCCCACCTCCCTCACTCCAGGTACGTCTCTGTATGCACCCCTGGCATATATATTTTTGTCATTGTTTACACTTAAAAGCCAGACGTAGTATCTGGGCTAAAATGTGAAGCTAGACTATTATCTGAACCTGTTTCATTCTACAAGATATTGATAATTACAAATTTTCTGATGACCTTACGTACACGAAATCCATAACAATACAGCCACACATATTATTATGTAGAAAGGACTATGCCATTTTTTATTTTGATGTCATTCAGTACCAAACATACAGCCCAACACACATTGATGGATATATGTGTTGTGTTCAGACAACACACATTGATGGATATATGTGTTGTGTTCAGGCATAAAAAGCTCAATAAAAAGATCCCTCATTTCGAAAATAATGTTCTCGTAGGTTTTTAAAAAACGCAGTGGCTCCGGCACCAGCCAAAACCATTATATTATGGTATATAAGGAACATGGCATATATAAAAAAAATTCAGAATCTGACTTTTCAGGTGTAGGGATTGGGTTGAGGGATAGGGTGTAGGGATAGGGTTACCCCTGGTGTGGAGCAATATTATCTATGGCTGGTACCCGGGTGTGAAAAAACATACGGGTTCGGTCGTGACCGAACCGTACTCTGACTCCTCGTTTTTGGTGGAAATAGTCTTCTCACTTTTTTTTTTTGCACAAATGTACTTTCCTTGTGTGGGGAACATACTCTGACTCCCCGGGTGTGGTGGAACATACTCTGACTCCCCGGGTGTGATGGAACATACTCTGACTCCCCGGGTGTGATGGAACATACTCTGACTCCCCGGGTGTGATTGAACATATTATGTAATATCTATATTGTATGCGTTTGTGTGCAGGTACCTGTAACATGTTTATGAATATTATTATTAACTGGCCAGGTATCATTTTATAGCTGTGTGTTGTGGCGATAGTACTTACGAAGAGCGATTATTATGTATTGGAATGAAAAATGTGTCCTTTTTTAAGTGGGTTCATTGGTGAGTTGCGGTTTCATTGGTGCGTTGCGGTTTCATTGGTGTGTTGCGGGTTCATTGGTGCGTTGTGGTTTCATTGGTGTGTTGCGGTTTCATTGGTGTGTTGCGGTTTCATTGGTGTGTTGCGGTTTCATTGGTGTGTTGCGGCTTCATTGGTTTGTTGCGGGTTCATTGGTTTGTTGCGGGTTCATTGGTTTGTTGCGGTTTCATTGGTGCGTTGCGGTTTCATTGGTGTGTTGCGGGTTCATTGGTGCGTTGCGGTTTCATTGGTGTGTTGCGGTTTCATTGGTGTGTTGCGGTTTCATTGGTGCGTTGCGGTTTCATTGGTGTGTTGCGGGTTCATTGGTGTGTTGCGGTTTCGTTGGTGCGTTGCGGTTTCATTGGTGCGTTGCGGTTTCATTGGTGTGTTGCGGTTTCATTGGTGCGTTGCGGTTTCATTGGTGTGTTGCGGTTTCACTGGTGTGTTGCGGTTTCATTGGTTTGTTGCGGGTTCATTGGTGTGTTGCGGCTATTACTTAAAACTGACCTTTTAAAAATGAGGCTCAAAGTCACCGTTGGCAATTGATTGCCTGGATATTTTTTTTTTCCTTTTTAGAGCATTTTCGAAAAAAATGCTCTATTGTCCCCGTTTTGTCTGTCTGTCTGTCTGTCTGTCTGTCATCACCCTAGATCTCAATAACCATAAGTCCTAGACCCATGATGTATATATCATTTTGTAGGTCTTGGCCTGCCAAGAAATAGCTTTTTTTTCATTTCGCGATCTGACCTCTCAGGGCCGTAAAAGGGGCCTTAGTACCGTTTTTTACTATATAAGCTTTATTAATAAAGGAACGCTATATCTCAGCAACTATAAGTCCTAGACCCATGATGTATATATCATTTTGTAGGTCTTGGCCTACCAAGAAATGACTTTTTTTCCATTTCGCGATATGACCTCTCAGGGCCGTAAAAGGGGGCCTTATAAAGTGCTGTTTTTTACTGTATAAGCTATATTAATAATGGACCGCCCTATATCTCAGCAACCATAAGTCCTAGACCCATGATGTATATATCATTGTGTAGGTCTTCGCCTGCCAAGTGTACATCAAAAGTCCATTTCGCGATTTGACCTCTCAGGGCCAAAATATAAGAGATTGTTATGTACCGTTTTGCTTATATTTTAAATATAAATAATAAAAGCTAATCAAAGGGGCGTAATCATTATTTATTTTTGTAACAGTTATTCAACATGACTTACTTGTCCTTTTAATATCTTTTTTCAGATATATGCATTACACAATTGAATTTATAAACATTTCCAAAATTTACAAATATTTACTGAAAGATAACAAACGTACTGAAAATGCGCTAACACGTCCTGTGTCCAGAATGGAACAGGCTTAATTGCTTGTTTTTTTTTTTGCTTTGAATTATCTCGAGTGTTTTTATTTATATTTAGTTAAACGTACACATCACTGCTGGGCACTACCATACCAGTCAGATGGTGTGGGTTAATACAGTTTACAATGACCGGTCCCTCGGCAGACCGTTTTCTTTAAGGTGGTCACATCTCGGTTACTGGACACTCCCAGTGCGATAATCCTCTGGAAGCATAATGAAGTGGATGTTTAGTTGGTTAAGATTTTGTATTACTCTCAGATGTAACAGTAACGGCCGTGCTAATGTCGTCTACAGGGGGGAAAGCACAGACGCCGACACCATTTTTGTTTAAGAGTATCTTTTCACGTGAATACTAATTGAAACAATGAGCCTGTGTTTATCTCAACACTGCATCTATCTGCTCTTAGTTTATCTCAACACTGCATCTATCTGCTCTTAGTTTATCTCAACACTGCATCTATCTGCTCTTAGTTTATCTCAACACCGCATCTGTCTGCTCTTAGTTTATCTCAACACTGCATCTGTCTGCTCTTAGTTTATCTCAACACTGCATCTGTCTGCTCTTAGTTTATCTCAACACCGCATCTGTCTGCTCTTAGTTTATCTCAACACTGCATCTATCTGCTCTTAGTTTATCTCACACTGCATCTGTCTGCTCTTAGTTTATCTCAACACCGCATCTATCTGCTCTTAGTTTATCTCAACACTGCATCTATCTGCTCTTAGTTTATCTCAACATTGCATCTATCTGATATCTGCTCTTAGTTTATCTCAACACTGCATCTATCTGCTCTTAGTTTATCTCAACACTGCATCTGTCTGCTCTTAGTTTATCTCAACACTGCATCTGTCTGCTCTTAGTTTATCTCAACACTGCATCTATCTGATATCTGCTCTTAGTTTATCTCAACACTGCATCTGTCTGCTCTTAGTTTATCTCAACATTGCATCTATCTGATATATGCTCTTAGTTTATCTCAACACTGCATCTGTCTGCTCTTAGTTTATCTCAACATTGCATCTATCTGATATCTGCTCTTAGTTTATCTCAACACTGCATCTGTTTGCTCTTAGTTTATCTCAACACTGCATCTGTCTGCTCTTAGTTTATCTCAACACTGCATCTGTCTGCTCTTAGTTTATCTCAACACTGCATCTGTCTGCTCTTAGTTTATCTCAACACCGCATCTATCTGCTCTTAGTTTATCTCAACACTGCATCTGTCTGCTCTTAGTTTATCTCAACACTGCATCTATCTGCTCTTAGTTTATCTCAACACTGCATCTATCTGCTCTTAGTTTATCTCAACACTGCATCTATGTGCTCTTAGTTTATCTCAACACTGCATCTATCTGCTCTTAGTTTATCTCAACACTGCATCTATCTGCTCTTAGTTTATCTCAACACTGCATCTATCTGCTCTTAGTTTATCTCAACACTGCATCTATCTGATATCTACTCTTAGTTTATCTCAACACTGCATCTATCTGATATCTGCTCTTAGTTTATCTCAAAACTGCATCTATCTGATATCTGCTCTTAGTTTATCTCAAAACTGCATCTATCTGATATCTGCTCTTAGTTTATCTCAACACTGCATCTATCTTCTCTTGGTCCGTCCCGCCGGACAAATTGACGTGCCCAACGTGTCTCGAGACTCAAAAAGTTTGCCTACCTTTGTTCTAGTTTCAAACACACTGACTTGACCTAGATATTTAAATACGTAGTTTTTTTTTTTGTTTCCTCCCGTTAGAAACCTTTCCTGTAAAAAAAAAAATCCTGTTCGTGCATACATTACAAAACCTCTCTAAAGTGACAAGTGTTATTTAAAACCCACAAAATAATCTGTCATTTTAAGTAAATTGAACTTAAACTACTAAAGATTTAGTTACTAGAGATAGTCATTCTGTGTGATTTTTAATTAATACTTATAAATTCCAAAATACTAATTGTGTGAACAATGCCGTTGTACTTTATTTTATTTTGTATAAGCGAATGGAATTCGGAACAAAAATGTCTGTTATTTTATTAATTTCTTCTTTCATAGCAATTTAAAAAAAAAAACCAGTTTTAATTTTCTTGTGGCATTACATAGGCCTACAGGTGTTGCTAGAAGTTTCCTAAACAAGCTACTAGTGTTGTTTTCGTCGACGAAAACTAAAACCTTCGTTAACGAAAATGTTGAATTTTCGTCAACGAGAACTAGAACTAAAACTAAAATTAGCAGCAAGACTAAAACTGGACGAAAACTGAAATTATTACAGAAAAAACGAAATAAAAACTGAAACTAAAATATAGTGTTGCTGTCGTTCACGAAAACTAAAACTAAAACCTTCGTTAACGAAAATGTTGACTTTTCGTCAACGAGAACTAAAACTAAAATTATAAGCAAGACTAAAACTAGACGAAAACTAAAATTATTACAGAAAAAACGAAATAAAAACTGAAACTAAAATATGACCTGGGACTAAAACAACACTACAAGCTGCCCTTATGAGGATACAATTTAAAATTATTCCAACTTTTAAAGAATGTTCATTATTACTTTATAAATTCGTCTACAGTAAAGACACCGATTGATTTCACAAACACCCCTTCCCCGCAAGACATAATCGCACACAGTCGCTACATAGTGATTTCAAACCTATCCCCCACAGTGGCAACATTGCGATCCCAAGCCTATCGCACACAGTGGCAACATAGTGATTTCAAACATATCCCACACAGTGGCAACATTGTGATCCCAAGCCTATCCCACACAGTGGCAACATTGTGATCCCCAGCCTATCCCACACAGTGGCAACATTGTGATCCCAAGCCTATCGCACACAGTGGCAACATTGTGATCCCAAGCCTATCCCACACTATCTAATAATAATCAGGCCCAGGGAGTTATAAGGAAGAAATACTAAGTCAACGTCTCTTGATTTCTTCTAAGACTTTTTTTTAAACAAATGTAATAAACATGAATATATATATATATATATATATATATATATATATATATATATATATATAAATACATATATATATATGGATTTTATTGAATTGTACTAAGACAGTAGATAGTATTTTTTTTCGTATATATTGTAATCACCCACGCTTTTAACTTGAGTAATGACCATGTATGTAAATATTTATATGATATATAATGAATTGTTTTTTTTTTTTTGTTTTGGCAAGTGCATTCACATTTTCATTCCTGCTTTGTCAGCAATAAACAGCCTCGAAGTCGATAAATGACTATTGCAATAGTACACCAAACTCTTCCTATTAAAAGAGGTGGGCGAAAGTCTGTTGATGGGTTTTAAAATAAGAGACTTTTTAAAAATGTTTTTTAGTTGAGCACAAGCGAGGTCCCTTTAAAAGTCGGAACCCGAGCATGCGTCCTTAAATCCGCCTCCGTTTGTTTGTTTGCCAATTTTAAATATTCTCACGTCCTCTCATGTTGCGCCATCTACATGCACTTCATCAATATGCTGTCCTTTTATTTTAATTCAGTATGAATTTTAACTCTTTTGATAAAACGTAATTAAACTCATACAAGTTTATTTGTTGAACGTGTTTACCCTTTCCGCCGCGACTTATTGCATATCCTATTGCCGGCAACTGGGTGTAATACACTCGTACACTTTTTAAAGAGAAAAAAAAATTGTTTATCATGAAAATAATACTGTTTTATTTTTTTTATTCATCAACCTTAGTAAGAAACATGCATTGTGTCTGGACAGCAAAACTTAGGGGATAGATTGGAGTTTGGGGTCATGTTTAGGGTCAGGCAGCCAAGTGATTAGCGTATTTAGATAAGGGTCAATGAGGAAAGAGACAAAAAATATTTATTATTTTAATCTGACTGTCTAATTAAGCTGATGTAAGAGTTGTACAGTTTAGTTGCCTTTAGGCTGAGTGACTGGTTGTGTTGTTATTTACAACCCTTGCCGTTCCCTGACATATTATGGTAGAGAGAACATTCTGAAACATGAGTGCCTGGTTGGCTTGTAAGGTTGTTACATTTTTTGTTGAGTATAATACAAGCATGTGTGACACAAAATACAAATCTCTTCTGGGCCTGAGAATCATTTTCAAACTAAAACATGAGAGGCTGCCCATATCTTGGTAAATAAAAACTAGAATGTCAGGTTGAATAGATTTGAATATTTTTGATATCCCAATGCCTTCAGATTATTTAAGTAGTGTTAAAAGTTTCTTTTTTTTTAAGGATGACAATAAACAGGTTTTTAATTAACGAAAAAAAAAATGTTTCAAAGTTAGTTTAGTCACAGTTTGTTTTATTACACCCAGTTGACAGGGGCAGTTGAACACAACATTCAGCCAGTTGACAGGGGCAGTTGAACACAAACCTATCCCACAGGTTTTTAATTAACGAAAAAAAAATGTTTCAAAGTTAGTTAAGTCACAGTTTGTTTTATTACACCCAGTTGACAGGGGCAGTTGAACACAACATTCAGCCAGTTGACAGGGGCAGTTGAACACAACATTCAGCCCCCCCCCTACAATAAAATCACTATGACATGTTTCATATAAATTTGTATCCGTCAATGTGTTCATTTCTACCTTGGTTAAACAAATTGTAAAAATATTCAAAAAGAAGACAAGAGATATCAACAATAATAGGTGCTCCACCCAGTCGAGGCGGAAAGGGTTTTAAAGAAGCGTTTTTCTTTTGGTGTAATTCTGAAACATCAATGAATACTGAAATGATTAAAGAAATTATCGTTTTTATTTAAGTGAATAACATGCTTTAAGTATCATCAGTAAGCTTTGGACTGGATTAAATTGTGTGTTTTATTTTGAATGTGAAACGTGCAAACTGTTTTGAATGCCGCGCATTACTTCAAATAAGATCTGTTTATTTATTTGTTTTATATATTTTTCTGTATTTAAAAGACCACGTGACGAAGACGGAACTGGTTCAGTGAAATGGTGCACACACACACACACACACACACACACAAACAACACGAAAACTATCAAAGAAGAAACAAGTGAAGAAATTAGAATCAGATCTAGGGACAGTAAATCTGCGCGATATATATACACTACGTTTCACAGTCTGGATTAATTAAAAAAATTTAGTTTTCCTGTCCACAAAATGCTGCCTATCGCATCGTACTGTAAAACTTTCTTTTTAGAGCATTTTCGTTTTGTCTGTCTGTCTGTCTTTCCGTCATCACCCTAGTACTCAACAATAATAAGTCCTAGACCATGATGTATATATCATTTTGTAGGTTTTGGATTGCCATGTGTGCATCAAAAGTCCATTTCGCGATCTGACCTCTGAGGGCCGAAAAAAGGGGGCTTATTATGTACCGTTTTTTTATAATATAAGCTATATTAACAAAGGAGCGCCCTATATCTTAGCAACCATAAGTCCTAGACCCATGATGTATATATCATTTTGTAGGTCTTGGCCTGCCATGTGTACATCAAAAGTCCATTTCGCGATCTGACCTCTGAGGGCCGAATAAAAGGGCTTATTATGTACCTTTTTTTACTATATAAGCTATATTAACAAAGGGGCGTAACTCATTATTTTTTGTAACAGTTATTTAACATGACTTACTTCCCTTTCTTATAACACGAAAATGCTTTAACACGTCCTGTATCCAGGCTTAGATTGCTTGTTTTTTTTACAATACAAAAAAATGTCAGTGAAGAAAAGATTTTCATTTACTCGTTATGATCATCAAAATCTAATTGATATTTCCCTCGACCATCAAGTAAGCTGCGTCTTTTTCAGTGGATAGTATACATACAGTATGCTTCCATTACTGTACTTTTAATCATTTTTTTTTATTAGACGGTCGGGTTCAGGTGGGGGAGGGGGGGAGAGCTCACCTCCGGTTGCTTAGAGCGTCGCAGAAGCTTAATCCGGCACTGTAGTAGTACAAAACAAGCAATGCTAGATCTATTATGTGGTTGTCATCAGTGGCGCAACCAGCAAAAAATGCTGGGGGGGGGGCTCACATTATGAAAAAAAGACAGTTTGACAGTCTTTTTTGTAACATTAATTATGTATTGATGATTTGGCCTGGGGGGGGACAGGGTGTTGGTTCTCCGACAGTTATTTAACGTATAACCCTGTTGTAAATCATCTTGACGCATTTCCGTGACGTCACAGGGATTAATGCTGGCAGCTCGTCATACCTAGTCTCACAGTGAAGCAGTGTTACCCAGACTTTAGACATCTATTTGTAAGACTAGTAAAAAAAAAAAACTTGCAAATATTTTTTTTTTTTACGATCATAGTCTCGACTCATTTCAGTGTTCTCAACGCGGTGCAGCGCACACACCCCGCCAAACTCTTCGGGTAACCCCTGTGGCACGCATACCACAATTTGGGAAACACTGCAGTAAAGTGATGTCATCTCATAATTTTGTCATTTACAGTGAAGAGTTTGTTGTTGTGTTTTTGGTGACGCTTGGTGGGATGATTGATGGACAAGTTTACCGCCACACTGATGTGTGTGTGTGTGTGTGTGTGACATTTAATTGTTTTTATCTTTTGCCAGGAGAGGTGAAGGTCGCCTTGATCGACATATTTACTTCTATGAATATCAAAGTGAAATTTGAACATAATTGATCATAAGGGTGGACATTCGTTCAGTCCTTTGATCTAGCCTTATAACGGCCTAGTTATACATATCAGTTCTTTGAACCAGTATAGAGACGGCCTAGTTACATGTCAGTTCTTTGAACCAGTATAGAGATGGCCTAGTTACATGTCAGTCCTTTGATCTAGTCTTAGAACGGCCTAGTTACATATCAGTTCTTTGAACCAGTATACAGTCGGCCTAGTTACATATCAGTTCCTTGAACCAGTATAGAGACGGCCTAGTTACATATCTTTTCTTTGAATCGGTATTGAGACGGCGTCGTAAAATTTTAAATTATAGGCGCACTTAAAACAGTTTGGATACAAGTTGAATGAATTATGTTCAATAAATACTTGTGTATTTACTAGACAGTCCATAGATGTGTCCATATATTTTTATGTACGTGTTTTTCCATTTGCCCATCCTACACTGTCATTATTTCACATCTCTACCATCTTTTACAAATATTATTATCTGGTTTTAAAAAAAAAAATTAAGTCAACAAAAGGAACTTGAAAAATTAAAAACAAGAAATGTAAAATAAATAATAGGTCTTCAATGTTCTTTATTGACGACATTCTCCAGTATTGAATGGGCCGTATTGTGTATCGAATGGATCCTATTGTGTACTGAATGGATCGTATTGTGTATTGAATGGATCGTATTGTGTATTGAATGGATCGTATTGTGTATTGAATGGATTGTATTGTGTATTAACATAGAGCTACAGCTGGTGTGTACATATTCAAAGTATTCCAAAAAAATTGCTGATCCTCGCCATTTATGTTATAGACTTAAAATTCTTTTTTTTTTTGTTTGACCCATCCCGCTGCCCATATCATTGTTTTCGAACGTGAGGTCAATATAACCCCTCAGACGGGAGGGACAAACTTATCGCCCTCTGGCCAAGTACGACCCGTTATGCCGTTTGATCCGGCCCGCATTCAGCCACCCCCTTCACCGTTCGATCGTTTACATCATTGACGTGTGAATTTAACTCATTGTTATTTCATTTCAAACTTCATCCCTCTGCACTTGGCCCGGGCCCTCGTGTCTAATTTAAGAACCCATTGTGTCCCCCCCCCATCCCCCACCCCCGTTTCGAAAACTTTTGCCCGCTCCTGGTCTAACCAGTTGTTGTTATAAACGAGTGGTCCCCAACCCTTAGGCCGCGGAACGGTACCGGTCCATGAATCAAATGGTACTAGGGCCGCCCAAGAAACATTTCATTATTTCCAGTCTATGTACTTTCTGTGGTGTATTTCTATCGCGATAGAATTAATCAACGCCCCCCCCCTCCCTCCAACATGGGCCGCGATGAAACGTCGGAGATATAGGTTGGGGGGGACCACTGTTACAAACGATGCGTTTTTATTTATTTTTTTGCGGTTGAACATTGGAAGTTTGAATATTGTCATCACATTCGTTTGAGATATAAAAAAAACCTTTTACCTCTCAACGACTTTACCTTCTTTACGGCTGAACGTTTTATGTTTTCATTATTGGCAGTTTTAAAAAAAAAATTAAAATACATTTCCCGCTGTCCACATACCAGGTGATATCTGTTCCGTACATCTTAGGTTTTCGCTAATGGGGGTTTTCAGTCAGAAATTAACACATGCTGTGTTGTTGTTGTTGCTGCTTAGTCAGGCGTTTTTTTTTTTCGCCAACACATAATTTAGGCATGCTCCTTACAATACCTCACAAAAATAATACTATTTGTACACAGCTTGTTGAACAAAAGGTTGGTTGGTAGCCCTTGATATGTGGGAATCCCTGAACAAAAGGTTGGTTGGTAGCCCTGTGTGGGGAAAATGATTTGATTCAATATGTGGAAGTGCCTTTAAGGATGTTATGGGTATCTCATATATCCTATACGACCACCATGGGGCTGTATATTTGTCTTGCTTAGGGAACTTTCACCACGACCTAAAGATCTGTTGCTCGAACCCGAGACATTCAGATCAAGGGACTAGCGCTTTACATGATGCAGTAGAAATTGTTCCTTTGTCAGTTTGTGTCTTTGAGGTGATAGATTACCGTTTTTTTAAAGCCGATGTTGGCTTGAATGAATTCACCAAAATATTGACTTTATAAATTCACCGGGAAAGATAAAAAAACAGGTAGGAACATATCCATGTAACTTGAGTGTGGTGATTAGTCATGTGTTTGATAAGTGACCACATTGAGTTCAGTTAATTTAGCAGTTCTAATGATGTAATAAAAAGCCTAGTTCAATTTGTGTCTCTTCAGAAACTCAACACCCTACTCATAGGGCCATTTAAATTTAGGACCAGATGGATGGATGGCTAGGTGGGTGTATGTATAGATGGAGGTATGGATGGGATGAACAGGCAAATGAAGACATTTCTTATACAGATGACCCACCCAAAAAAATCACGTTGTTTCCCCACAATGGGCATCTAGTGTTGGTTTATTTGGGTCAAGTTTCTGCAGATCAGTCGTCCCGTCACACTCGGACTTTATTTCAATATAGAAAAACAAATTGATAACTTAACTTGCAGACATTGAAAATAAGGTTATCGATATCACACTCGCGTCAACTATTTACTGTCCACAATGAATCAAAACAGACTAGTGTTACAGAATTGGGCCTATTACAAAGCTCAAAACATCCAGTCATTGGGACACTATTATAAATACAAATGAATCGCGGGCGACCACCACAAGTATCACAATGAATACGAGCTAGTGAAGAGTCGAGGGGTGGAGAGGTGTCAACACCTGGGAGGTTTTACCTGGGCCAATTTACTACACGTATATAGAATCGTATCATATTGGCAAAACTAAGAGCAGGAACCCCTAGGGATTCGCTGGTCCTGTTTATTGATAACAAGCGGTTTCGTCTCAAGTAAGCAAGCGTGATTTACAAATGCCGTAAACTCAATTGGACGGTTTTTTTGTAGTGCCCTTCTTTCATCTCCACCAAAAGCCGAGAGCGCTAAACTTGGGAACTTTCATCAGAAAATAATCCATGGACTTTAATATCACCCGTCCAAACCCCAGACTTGGGTCAATACGACTCGTACTACATCTCCTCTCTTTGTCACAACTAAAACATCATGGACTATTTACAGCTAACCCATAGCACGTTACACGTACACACTGGTCATTGGCGCCGAGAGCCAACACGGGCCCCAGGGCAGGACATCATTGCGAGCCCCTTAATAAACAAAAAGTCGTGAAAAAGTGACATGATCGGGGCAGTCGGGCCCCCATACAGATGCGGGCCCCCTGGCAATGACCCCCCCTGCTCCCCCTCGGCGTGCCTGACACTGGTCAGCAATGGACGAGACTTTTGAATACTCAGGGAATTGGGGCGGGGCGAGTTTCCCCAGCCTGAGATGATTCTATAGCGGTTGTAGTAGATCATTATCGATACTTTTGCACCACTCACCTGTTTGGTCTAATAGCTAAACTGACCCCTGGGGGTCATTTCGTAAACAATGTAATCCCCAGAAGGTGTTGGGGTATTCGTGCTCACCATTCGCTTCATTTGTAGATACACCTGCACGCAGATATGTTACACTGGAAGGAACTTGCCAGAAGGTGAGCGGTGAAAAATATATCATACAGTCACTCACGGTCAGCACATTCACTCACAGTCAACACAGCGATCAGCTCACCTAACAGGCATAAAACGTACACGGGAAGTGCTCCAAGTCTACGTAACATTCAGACAGCCCAAACTGTTCGTAACACATTGAATTCAATTTCAGCCAGATATAGCCAGATATCTCTGCATTCAGAAGGAAGAGATCGAAATAAAAAAAATATAAAAATCTGATACTTTTATTACAATTTCAAATTCAACTTTCACTGTTGTGAAATTTCAAAAGCTATATATAATCCAATCTGTGGCCTCTCCCCGAAATTCTCTCCCCCTGGGATTGATTCTTTAGTCAATGAAAAGGTTTTTTTTTTTAATCCCTGATTTATTAGTTTTGGCTGTTTCACGCCCAGCCCCCAGAGTTTTTGTGTGTGTGTGTGTGTGTTGTTCTTTTTGTTGATCTCAGCGATATGTCTCCATCTGTTGATGTATTGAAGAATGTTGTATCAGAGTTGTTATTTTTTTTTTTAATTCTTTCGTTCGTTTTTCACTCCTGAATATGAATAGCTGTTGTGTATCGACAAACAGATTCCTCGCTTGATTAAGTTTTCGCGCATCTTTTAAATTCCTAATTGTGTAATAAAACAAACATGAGCATGTAAATATCCAACGCTCGTCTTTCGGTTGTGTGTGTGTGTGTGTGCGTTCGAAAATGTATGTGTGTGTTACCAGTGTTTGTGTGATCTCTCGATATGTGGATATCTTAAAATCAAAAATACAGGTAATCCAGGGCCATTTTTAGATTGCCCCCCCCCGGGAGGGTTGAATTCAAAGCTCACTGGCCTACATATGATGATGTTCATGTCACTTGTACACGTTATACGTAGCAATAATACAACGACCTCGTCCTTGTTGTTTTGTTTGTGCACATTTGACCAACTGAATCTCGTTTAACGGGGGGGGGGGGGGGGGGGGGGTGGTTGTCCACGCTAAATCGACTTTCTTTGTTTACCTTAAGTGCCACATATTTATGATTTTATTTTCGTATCACTGAGTGGACTAATCATTAGTTGTAATTATTACATTGATCAAATGAGGCTTGTCATTGTGTCTAATCCTCTTTGATCTGTTCACCAACCATAAAGACCAGATATGGACAAACTTTAAAATTGCAAGTAAGACTATGAGTAAAAATAAAAAGTGCCAGTACGAGTAAAGGTACAAGTACTTCAAAAAATGCTGTACTCGAATACATATACACGGTAAAACAACTACCAAGTAGTGTTGTTTTAGTCCCAGGTCCTATTTTAGTTTCAGTTTTTATTTCGTTTTTTCTGTAATAATTTTAGTTTTAGTCTAGTTTTAGTTTTAGGCCCAATTTTAGTTTTCGTTTTAGTTTTCGTCGACTAAAACACCATAGTTTTAGTTTTCGTCTTATGTATTTTAGTTTCACTTTTAGTTTTAGTCTTGTAAACACCAATTACAAATAACATCATTGTTCATGACCAATTGTTGAAACAGATTGAAGCATAATAATAGTAGTCACAGAGATGACAGCTCAGTGTACTGAAACTGAGTCATTTCACTTCATTGTCACATTATAAGTCACACTATCACATTGTGTTATGTGCCAATACCATGACTAAATTTTTGACTATGTTGTAGACTAGCAGACTTGCAGTGCATGTACAAAAAAACAACTAAAAACGTAATAACAATAAGAAATCGAAAACGTAAATCAAAATTAAAACAAACGTGTTTATTCTAAGACCTAGAACTCTGAAATAACTAAACTAAGTAACAACAGTTTACTTGAAGAGTGAAGTAATTCTATTATTTTGATGACTTATATTCAGGGTTGTTAGTATCAAAGTATCGGTATCGGCCAATACAGTATCGGCGATACTTTTTTTTATTATTGGTTGGTGTATTGCCGATCCTTTTTGTATCAAGTATTGATTTGTGTATCGCCGATACAATTTAAACAAAAAAAATTCGATACTCTATACCGATACTTTACTAGTGCCACTATTTGCAAAAAAACAATAGCGATTTTAATACATTGTCATCTACATAAATTCAATCCCTACTAGCAGCCATCAACTCTACCAATATTAACGACAGCCACCTCCCCATCAATACACCACGGTCGGCGAGTTGAAGGAAAAATTTAGCTTTAATCTTCTTTTGAAGACTCTTTGCGCGCCGAGGTCTATAAATGTTATTCTTAGATTCTTTCATTCATTTACTTTCTTTCTGTCAACTATTTGTTCAATGTTTTAATGAACGACAGAAAAGAAAACTTAATTTTTTATCCATCTGTCAGTTATACACACACACAACACACCCACACATATATATATATATATATATTTATATATATATATATATATATATATATATATATATATATATATATATATATAAATGTATATACTGTAAGTGTTTATAGGTTATATAGTGATAAATTATATACCTTACTGTATTCTTGTGTGTATGTTTGTTAATTCATTTGTGCTTATTTATATTTATAAATTGTTTTTATTTATTAATTCATTTTTTTAGTATTTACTACATTTCATTAAAAATAATTAATTGAATGGTATTAAATTCTAAAACTGTATGTTTTAATTAAAATTGAAAACTTTGTAATAAAACAATATCATATAAATAACACATATTATATTATTAAATAATATGCCGAGTTCAACAAACAATACAATTTGGGTGGTTAAAAACAATTAATTGAATAGAAATACATGAACATCAACAAATTAAAAAAAAAAAAGTGGATTCCGCTTTATTGGGACACCGCTTATGTGAGACATATCTCAAAGAAACCAAACCAAGAAGCCAATAGTAAATTTGTATGTTTAACTGGGACAGCCGTTTAATTGGGACAAAAAGCCTCGGTCCCGATGTGTCCCAATTAAGCAGAATCGACTGTATCTTGTAAAACGACACTCTTTGATCTAACAGCATGGCAATTTCAAACTTTCAAAGCAAAATTTATATCGTCGGCTGTCATTTTTCTTTTTGTTTTTATCTTTTGTTGTTCTTTCTTTCATGTGTCAACATTATACCGGAAAAGACGATAAATGGGGATTTTAGTTTTTATTTCGTTGGGGAGTTTTAGTTTCAGTTTTTATTTAGTCTTTTGTCAACGAGATTTAGTTTTCGTCTAGTTTTAGTCTTGCTGATAATTTTAGTTTTAGTTTTAGTTATCGTTGACGAAAAGTCAACATTTTCGTTAACGAAGGTTTTAGTTTTAGTTTTCGTCGACGAAAACAACACTACTACCAAGTATCGCGTCTCTGCACACTCCAGTTTTTATATGGCCAGGGAAAGTTTAGTAAGAGAATGTTTGTAATATGACACTCCTTTCTGCCCCACAGACAAGCTTTAGGAGATGTCAGTCTTTGATTGTGACAAATTGTAGTGCTGACCTGTGAACATCTCTCGCGTGCACGTTGAAATGTTTCTGATCTTTGTTTATGTTTCATAACATGATGATGTGTATTGAATGTCAGTAGATGCTAAGCGAAACATACGCATGAAAACCAGACCAGAATTAGTTTTTATAATAGGATGCCTCAATATAAATCTATTGATAAATGTATTGTATTTGCGTGTTTGTTTCGGTTATCGTCAATTCTATCTCTTTGACGATCATCTTCAAATGGGCCAAGTTACCATATATATATAGTTATAGTTTTATAGTTGTATATATATATATATATATATAGTAGTTTTATTGTTGTATATATATATAAATACATATATATATATATATAGTTATATAGTTATATATAGTTAGCGTATATATATATATATATATATATATATATATATGGGGGATGGTTGTGCGGTAGAGCGCTCGACTGTCGACCTGAAAGTCCCTGGCTCGATCTCCACGAATGGATAATTCAGGTCATGGTGAAAACTCCCGTTATGTCTCCCGTTGTGCATCCATGGCCATTGCACAGTCGTCAGCTATGGTGGGGATGAAAGAAGGGCTCCATAAAAACCTTCCCATTAGTGGTTTCTAGGATATAAGAGATTTCATCTCATCCTTACAGGGACTTCACTTACCATATATATATATATATATATTAATAACGTCACATGTATTAAGTTCTGCTGTTCTGGTCAGTCAGTGCCGTACTGAAGTCACTGACCCCTCCCCCCCTTTCCCACACCCTGACTTGTTCCCTGACTGCCTGCCACGCCCATCCGTATTCAACGTTCGACGTGACTGAGAAGTTTGAACTGCTGGAGATCGGCGGACGATTGATGACCGCGTCCATTGTTTGTGATTTAATCTCTAAAAGTGTTTGTTTTTTCGACACACCGCTTCTTTTGTATAGCATTCAGTTGTAGACGATCTACTTAGATGTGTCCGCACCCCCCCCCCCGGGGGAAAGTCTCACTCGTCTGGCCATCATTCAACAACACATTTATTTTAACCCATTGTTCCTCACCTTTCACAACAATTAGCTTGCGGACATTGTTTTTCTTTTTTTTTTTTAATAATAAAAAGAAACTTGTGATCCGGAGGTATCGATTACTACTCTGTAGATCGAGTCGACGTGGATTTGTTGATCATGCTAACTCCACAACAATGGATCGCACCTTTACTCCAGAGATTCGATTTCGACACAGAATCTATCACTTATGTCCACACTTCACGAGGGCTTTTGGTATGCCCACGTTGTTTATGTTTTCTAAAATGTGCGCGTCGGACTTGACAAACATTTGCACACATTAGTGGAAATATCACCGTGTCAGGATGGTGTGTGTTTGTGTGTGTGTGTGTGTGTGTGTCGTTTTGTTGGTTTAGAATTGCAGTGAGTCGATGGGCGTTGACCGGGCGTCAAAGTTTATATACATTATTTTAATTAAAATTAGAAATTGCCATAACCGTTTATGGCTGGGAGGAGGCTTTCCCACCCGAAACCCATCACTGGCCATCACCCTATCTATCCACCGTAGCGAATGGGGCTAAAGTCTTTTAGAATAATAAAAAAAAAACCGGTTCTTTCAATCCAGTTTCCATAACCGTTTTTGGGTGGGAGGAGGCTCTCCCTCCTGAAATCCATCACCTATCTGTCCACCGTAGCGAAAGTCTTTTTAAAATATAAAAAAAAGAAACGTTTACCTCATCGGAGCTGAATATCTAGCAAAAGAAATTGAACGTTAAAATGAGAATGTATTAAAGACACGTAGTATTCTTTACAGTCACGTATCTAAGTCTGTTTACACACTTTTCTTTTTCAATTCTCTGAAGCCAGTAGCGGAAGTTTTAATGTTTAAATGTATGATTTCTCCGTGTGGAATTTGTCATGTGCTCATGTATCCAGTATATATATGTATATATATATATATATATATATATATATATATATATATAACAACCATGGACGGCTATGGGTACATTTATATGTTAACCTCTTTTTGTACGGATGAACAACTGAATTAATAGTAATATGTTTTAAATATTTTGTTTTAAATCACGGAACACTTTGGATTCATAGGAGGAAATAGCTTAGTAGTCCCTTTCAATGGCTTAGTAGTCCCTTTCAATGGCTTAGTAGTCCCCTTTAATGTCTTATTAGTCCCCTTTAATGTCTTAGTAGTCCCCTTTAATGTCTTAGTAGTCCCTTTCAATGGCTTAGTAGTCCCCTTTAATGTCTTAGTAGTCCCCTTTAATGTCGTAGTAGTCCCTTTCAATGTCTTAATAGTCCCCTTTAATGTCTTAGTAGTCCCCTTTAATGGCTTAGTAGTTCCCTATAATAGCTTAGTAGTCCCCTACCAGCAGACGTCTTGAAAACAAAAAAAGTATTTTCTTTATGTTTCATGTATTCATTTTATGTAACCGTTTGTTAACTAACCATGTTTCATGCATGCTTAATGTAATTTTATTTTTCAAATTAAAAAAAAAATTTGTTGTTGTTTTGTTTTTTTTAAAAGTTTTTAGCGTACATTGGTGCTTATATACACGGAGTGCTCCATGGCGTTCCTCTGTGAACATTCAATCGAACTGTATCACTGAACGTATTCACGTCCAGTCATATGTTTGCGTGGGCTTTTAAGTTCAAATTAAAATACAAGTCTTGTTATAAATTGACCAGATGTTGATAATACAATTAAACAAGCAATTAAGCCTGTTCCATTCTGGACACAGGACGTGTTAGCGCATTTTCAGTACGTTTGTTATCTTTCAGTAAATATTTGTAAATTTTGGAAATGTTTATAAATTCAATTGTGTAATGCATATATCTGAAAAAAGATATTAAAAGGACAAGTAAGTCATGTTGAATAACTGTTACAAAAATAAATAATGATTACGCCCCTTTGATTAGCTTTTATTATTTATATTTAAAATATAAGCAAAACGGTACATAACAATCTCTTATATTTTGGCCCTGAGAGGTCAAATCGCGAAATGGACTTTTGATGTACACTTGGCAGGCGAAGACCTACACAATGATATATACATCATGGGTCTAGGACTTATGGTTGCTGAGATATAGGGCGATCCATTATTAATATAGCTTATATAGTAAAAAACAGCACTTTATAAGGCCCCTTTTACGGCCTTGAGAGGTCAGATCGCGAAATGGAAAAAAAAGTCATTTCTTGGTAGGCAAAGACCTACAAAATGATATATACATCATGGGTCTAGGACTTATAGTTGCTGAGATATAGCGTTCCTTTATTAATATAGCTTATATAGTAAAAAACGGTACTAAGGCCCCTTTTACGGCCCTCAGAGGTCAGATCGCGAAATGGAAAAAAGCTATTTCTTGGCAGGCCAAGACCTACAAAATGATATATACATCATGGGTCTAGGACTTATGGTTATTGAGATCTAGGGTGATGACAGACAGACAGTTATAAGGCCCCTTTTACGGCCCTGAGAGGTCAGATCGCGAAATGGAAAAAAGCTATTTCTTGGCAGGCCAAGACCTACACAATGATATATACATCATGGGTCTAGAACTTATGGTTATTGAGATCTAGGGTGATGACAGACAGACAGACAGACAGACAAAACGGGGACAATAGAGCATTTTTTTTCGAAAATGCTCTAAAAAAAAAACCCTAGCCTTAATATTGGTATTGACGGGTGCGGAATTCTAATTAGCTGTGTGAATTAATATACCAGTGTTTTTAAGAGTTCAAGAGTTTATCTTTTGAATGTGTGAAACTTGGCAGACGTCCTCGTGTTTTGGAAAAATGTCATGCAGCCGGAAATTCCATGCCCTGGCCTATATTCACCCAAAGAATGTATAACAAATAACTGAGTGCACAACCTCGGTTTACGGTGTCTTCTTTCGTTCGCCATTTTTTTTTTGTTGTTGGCCATAATGCGTTAGGAATAATAATGTTTGATAAAATCTACATATTTTAAACTTTACAAAAAAAAAAAAAAAAATTAATAAAAAAAAAAAGGCTTCTTAATTATTACAAAAATTTTTTAAAAATGTTTCATTACTCAGTTGACATTCATAAATGCAGTTGCTTATCGCAAGACTGTCATCAAAATCCACGGTGAGGCTAAACAGTGGCGCAACCAGCAAAAAATGCTGGGGGGGGGGGGCTCACATATTGAAAAAAATGCTGAAGGGGGGGCCTCACATATAAAAAAAAACAACAGTTTATATAGTAAAATATGAATGATGATTTGGTCGGCGGGCGGGGGGGGAGGTCTCAAGCCCCCTGCCCCCCCCGGTTGCGCCACTGAGGCCAAAGTACCATTTTGTACTATTTAAATATTGAATCAGTTTTGTATAAAGACTAATTATAATACATAGGCTACACCGTATGTAATATTTCTCCCTTTAATTATAAACGAAACTGTACAGAGTAGTGTTATTAGCTGATTGTTTGCATCGCGCAATTATATCATCAGTCGATTCGCTACACTGCTGTAGCCACAACGTACGATGAGTCGATTCGCTACACTGGCGTTAGCCACAACGTAAGATGAGTCGATACGCTACACTGGCGGTAGCCACAACGTACGATGAGTCGATTCGCTACACTGGCGGTAGCCACAACGTACGATGAGTCGATTCGCTACACTGGCGGTAGCCACAACGTAAGATGAGTCGATATGCTACACTGGCGGTAGCCACAACGTACGATGAGTCGATTCGCTACACTGGCGGTAGCCACAACGAACGATGAGTCAATTCGCTACACTGGCGGTAGCCACAACGTACGATGAGTCGATTCGCTACACTGGCTGTAGCCACAACGTACGATGAGTCGATTCGCTACACTGGCGGTAGCCACACCGTACGATGAGTCAATTCGCTACACTGGCGGTAGCCACAACATACGATGAGTCGATTCGCTACACTGGCTGTAGCCACAACGTACGATGAGTCGATTCGCTACACTGGCGGTAGCCACAACATACGATGAGTCTATTCGCTACACTGGCTGTAGCCACAACGTACGATGAGTCGATTCGCTACACTGGCGGTAGCCACAATGTACGATGAGTCGATTCGCTACACTGGCTGTAGTCACAACTACGATGAGTCGATTCGCTACACTGGCGGTAGCCACAACGTACGATGGTTATCATGTGTTGCTATTTGATTTAAAAAAAACACCTCTTTTAAGAATACTTTGCACTATAAATTATGTGGTAGCTTTTTAATAATTTTAAAATCAAATAAATTCATAACGTTTTTATTGAGATTTTGACCGTTAATAAACACGGCGCTATACACGCCAATTGTTATTAGTCCCCAACATCCCAAAATGGTGGATTTTATTGCCTATGTCGATGAACTTTTAACATAGAAATTAGGACGTTCTGATGTATAATTCATCTGTGGGTGGTGAAAACAGCTTTTATGCCGCACGGCACAAACACGCCCCCCCCAAACACACACACACAAACATACAAACTATTTACGACACTATGTGGGTACACCTCTGCACTTCTGTTGTTGTTGATATTTTTGTCAACTTATTAAAAGTTCATTGGCATGTTTGTTCTGATGTTTTAATAATGGAAACGTGGCGCTCAAGTCTCGGCTCAAGTCTCGTGCTACAAGTCTCGTCTCAAGTCACGTGCTACAAGTCTCGGCTCAAGTCACTTGCTACAAGTCTCGGCTCAAGTCTCGTGCTACAAGTATCGGCTCAAGTCTCGTGCTACAAGTCTCGGCTCAAGTCACGTGCTACAAGTCTCGTGCTACAAGTATCGGCTCAAGTCTCGTTAGTCTCGACTCAAGTCTCGTGCTACAAGTCTCGGCTCAAGTCTCGTGCTACAAGTCTCGGCTCAAGTCTCGTGCTACAAGCAATTCACCGAGAGTCTGAAGCAATCAAAATCCTTATGTGTTGTTGTTGTTGTTTTTTTGTGTGTGTTTAATTTGAGACCAAATGTTTATGGCATGTTTGCGATGTAGGGTTGGCTGAGTGATGGACGAGATTTATGATGGTGTTTTAAGTATTTTAACAAAGCCTCGATTGAAGTTGTTTGTTTTAAATTTGTTTTTTTTTCCATAAGAGAAATGATTGCACCGTCATGACATAACGATTTATTTATTTATTTTTTAATTATCATCAGAAGGTTAACGGCATCCTGAGGTCATCAAGCCCGTCATCCATCGGAAGGAAGAGGAACCACGTGCGCATATCTCCGGCCACGCCCACCAAAGAGTTCAACTCGGACGACCCCGTGACCCCGCCGTGCCACACCCCGCCGCCCCTTGCCCTGAGCGATGAAGAGTTTCGCGCCAGGTTCATCCCGAGGACACCCCAGGACATCGATGGCTGAAGGTGAACCGCGTCCTTGAGGACATCCGAGGCCGGGAGATGACTGAAGGGTACGGTGGGAAAGATGACTTGAAGTGACAAAGATGACTGAAAGATTGACGTTTGTTTTTGGTTACGTGTTGTTATTTTTTTTTTAACTTTAAGGACATTTTGTGATTGAAATTTAACTTTGTCCTCGAGAAAAAATTTTCGACTGAATTTGACTTGTGACACTTGGTTAATGAATGCTGGGGCTGGATGTAAGAACATAATGTTATTGTTTTTTTTTCTTAGATATAACCATTATCATTACTACCTTAGCTAATAATGATTGTAACACCATAATTGTCTTAACAACATTACGTGCCGGGCCCACGGGTTCAAACGCGCGTGTTGGGGCCCATACAACAACCACTAAATATGAGTCAATTATAACGGTGCTCAAGTAAGAATTTAACTCGGCGGGCCCACAGGGCAAACAAGTGTGTTGGGGCCCATACAACAACCACTAAATATGAGTCAATTATAATGGTGCTCCAGCAAGAATTTAACTCGGCGGGCCCACGGGTTTAAAAACGTGTGTTGGGGGTGGGGGGAGCAATACACATAAGTCAATTATAAAAAACTTTCATCCATGCTTTTACCGCAGTGTAATATTTGAAAGTCATTAAAAAAAAACAATGTTGTCTGAGGCAGAGCAATTCAAATCTGCACCTGCCCCCCCCCCCTTTCACCACCAACTCTCCCTACATTGCCTTTATCCTGATGATGCAGAGGATCACAGCCATTTTGATGATCTTCGGTTTCGGTTGGGCGGTTCGTACACTTATTGTGGGCTATTTGTACACTTATTGTGGGCTATTTGTACACTTATTTTTTTTACCGTCTAGGATTACTTTTGTGTTGTTTTTTTTTTTTGCTATTTAATTTTTTTTATTTTGATAACGGCGCGGCGTTTTTTGTAGTTGACAACGTGTTTGGTATTTAGGTTGTTATCTGGCCGATGTTTCCACTCCCCTCCCACACCCAACATGACCACGTACATTTGTTTTATTTATCTCGCGAGAATTCCCTGACGACTTGATATAATATATAATGGGGGGTTTGGGAGGGGAGAGAGAGAGAGATTGTGGTATACTGTTTATATATGCAAATCTTGTGCTAACAAAAAAAAGGCCTGTTGTTATTATATCATGCTATTATTGACTTTGTCAACTAAAGAACAAATAGATGAATCGGATAACTGAAATAGGCAAGGAAAAAAAAAAACTAACTGCTAGATATGGACTGAAATTTGATTCGAAGGTCTTAACATAGTTTGAGTTGAGGTTGTCTGTACTTTGACCAAAATCTGGGGTGCACTTGCAACAAACTAAAGTGAATGGGGAGTTGAGGGGGGAGCGGAGGAGATTTCACTAAACCCTGTTTAGTGAAGGAACTTTTCTGACACTTTGTACTATTTAAATAAAATTGAAATAAACATTTTTTACTGCCTATTTTGGAAATCATTTCTATTTAACCCTTGGGAGTGCTCTCCCTTCCTTGATCATTAATATTGTCGCCATGACAACACAATGTGCCTTGTGATTTATTATTTTATTAAAAAAAAACAACTATGGCTTTGTATGTTATATTTATTTTATTTGATAGTGCTGTCAAGTTTGTTAGCTTGAGTATACAATATGACAATCAGTTGTAAAACTTATCACATAAAAGGACTGTTTTTTTTTTAAATACATTTCATGAAATGGATCATCCTGATAGCATGTATTACTCAAAAGTGTCACTTCATATATAGCCCAGTGCTATCTGTTCCACAAAATTGTTTATATGCTGCATCATGTATGTTATATGTTGTGTGCTTGTGGATTTGTGGACACTGATGGAGTACAACAGGGTTACTCATTAAAACAATGTATATGCCTCATTATGGTATTTTTGTTTACCCTATAAAATATGTTTTTATTGTTCAGTTCAAAAGAAAAAAGATAATGGTTTATTGATTTTTTTTAATACTTCTTAAATGAAACATTTTTTTTCCTTATTTATTTACTGTAAAGTTTTTACTGATGAAGTCAAAAGAAAAAAAAGAGCCATGTGCTATTTTTAGCTCAAAATGTTAAAGTTTCTCTCTGTAAAAACACACTTTCTTGCCATGTAACTATATCTGTTGTAACAAATACTTTCAACAGTTCTTTTTATTTTTGTGGGTTATTTTAACTCTAACCTTTGTCCTGGATTTACCATGTTCACTGAAATTGTGTGTGTGTAAAACTGTTTTTTTTTAATGTAAAATATGAAATCATGATTATTATTATTTAAAATTATTATTAATGTATTTTTTTAATGATTTATTTTCTTTAATTCTGTACATAATTTTTTATTTTTAAAACAAAGATGAAAATTAACTTGAATATTCCTGGCCAAAATTAAATTTGGAAGCAGGGAAAACAACAACAACAACAACTGTGATATGAAATACCTATAGCATTATTTATATTTTCCTATATTTGAATACATCTTAGCAGCTGATTAGTTGGTTTGATTTGTCATCATACAATCATTAGTTCAATGTATGTTACGTAGGTATCAAACTGTTTCATTGTTGGTATCAAAATGATTCAATGTTGGTATCAAAACTGTTTCAATGTTGGTATCAAACTGTTTCAATGTTGGTATCAAACTGTTTCAATGTTGGTATCAAACTGTTTCAGTGTTGGTATCAAACTGTTTCAATGGTGGTATCAAACTGTTTCAATGTTGGTATTAAACTGTTTCAATGTTGGTATCAAACTGTTTAATGTGACATGTCAAATGTTATTTTCTTCATTATGCACTAGATTTTTACATTGTCAATCATAGTTTTATTGTCCTTATCGATTCTTCATCCACCAAATCAGTAGTATTCACTATACATAGGACATGTATACAGTTAAAATGGAAATTAAATATGTGTATATTATGTCTGTGTTTGTTGATGATTGAAGTCAAGATGACAGTTTAAGTTTACAAATTGTTATGAATAGTAATTAATATATCTTCCGATTTTCAGTCCACTACGAGCATGGCTGCCAACTTGGATAATATTAATCGGATTTAGATATTTTATAAGCCACCTGGGTGTAAGAAAATTCTATCTATATAGTAGATGTAGCCTAGATATTTCTTTAAGTTATCTATACGATTTTGATTATTTGCTGTAATATATAGGCCTACATGGATATTTTTGATAATTATTAGGAAAAGAATTAGCCCGCCTCACTTTGAGTTGGCAGGCCTCACTTTGAGTTGGCAGGCCTCACTTTGAGTTGGCACGCCTCACTTTGAGTTGGCACGCCTCACTTTGAGTTGGCACGCCTCACTTTGAGTTGGCACGCCTCACTTTGAGGTGGCACGCCTTATCGGTAACGGTTACACTTTTGGGTGCCCACAACAAGTAAATAAAAATTTGAAGATTCCTGACCCCCCATCAAGTCGCTTGATTGAGGTTGTGTTCGCCTGTTTCTATTTATTAGGGCATGCTAACATCATTGTTCGGCAAGTACTAGGGGTGTGTGTGGGAGGGGGGGGCACATTTAGTTTTGAAGTCAGACCAAAAGCAAATGGATGGAGTGTTTTTTTCGTGAATTAAAAAAATAGATTTAATGTAAACGTCATTGATGTGTTAACGAGAGTCGGTACCAACAGCCATACGGGCCGTAGTTAGTGTGCCCATGTATGTGCAGAGGCGTACCTAGGAGGGGGTCCAAATTCGAAAGTCCCCCGGGCCCCAGCTTGAATGGGGCACCCAATATTTTGTTTACATTAAATATTAAGTACATAATCTCATGTCAATGTGTCGAATGTCAGAATGCAGGGACCCCCCTAAAAGCGGCCAAGCCCTACCCGGGCCCCCAAATCCCTAGGTTCGGCACTGTGTATGTGTCAAGATGTGGACAGGCTACAAAGATGAAACAATATTATTCAAGTGCAATCGATATAAAAATGGGCATAACATTTATTTACTTATGATAATACTCTGAAACATGAAATATACAGCGAGTAAAACCAAAAAAAAAAAGTGTACATGAAATGAATAGAATTTCTATTAGAAATCAAATTATGAACATGTTAATAAAAAAAAAGTTCAAACACAAAAAATACATAAGCTATATTGTGAGATGAAATATAAATACGGTCTTGTGTACTGGTTGGCAACATTATTTTTTTTTTTACAATCATACCAAATAATATGTACATTTACATTGGAAAAAATATCAGCAACAAAAAATAAACACAAATAAATAATGAAAAAAAGGAGGAATGTTAAAAATGATGTCAACATTCAATAAATTAAAGCTAAGTATTAAACACAAATGGATACAAAATTAACTACATAAAAGTGATAAGCTGAGATTTACGAAACAAAATTAAATCTTTTTTGTTTTCAACTTAGAATTGACAATGGTTTCCTTGAGTTTCGCCTTTAAAATCTTCAAGTGCATACGATATATCTTTCATTATGAAAATAAGACTGCTAGTTCTTGCAAAAACCTACATATGTTAATTTTCTTCAAGATAAACACCTTTTTGAAGCTTAAAAATGGACTGGTTTTATTAATCTGAAACAGGCTGTTAGGCGGTAAACAGTAAGGAAAATAGTCCCTGTCATTGGTTACAAAGTTATTCAGTCAGGGTTGTGAGGAGGGAGAAGGGGCTAGAGGTGACTTGAGCAAAGCACACTCTATGTGAAATTTCATGTAGGCTATACGATTGTAAAAAAAAAAACTTGTCTTACTTGTGTCTATTCGCAAGTTTTACTGTTATCAATAGATCTATCTTGATCACTGGTTTTTTTTTTTTTTTGGCTTTTTCTAATGACAATCAGGGAAAATCGTTAAAGAACATCTTTTTTTTTTTAAACCGGTGATTGTCTCCAGATAAAGTTTTACTTTGTCACAACAAAAATGATGTGACAAATGGTGGGCCTTGTGTAAATACATAACTTTTTTGACAATAATAGCACTATAGGTTTTGTGTGACCCCAGAGGGGGGAAGAAAGGGTAACATATTGCCCGGGGGAGGGTGGGGAATCTAAAAAATCTGTCAGATATTTAAAAATAGAAGTCCGCCCGTGTGTCTAATATTTATATACACTTGATTTACATCAAAGTCAGAACTTGAAATTGTCTGTCATGTTCACATGTCTACAAAATCGAGAGAGAGAGAGAGAGAGGGTGAATGTTCTGTACAAACATTCTGGCGAACCTATCTCACCTGAATGATACAAAAGACTTACCATCATCTCCCTTCCAAGACCCCCTTCCTAGACCCCTCAGCCGGCGCCGCGCGCCGGCTACGCCGCCGAATTTTCGTCCGCCGTAAATCCGCCGAAAAATATGCGGCGCGCCTCATTAGCCGCCGTATTTCGTTCGCCGTTATATTAACTGTCGCATTACTTAATCTTGTTGCACATGACCTTGCTGACCATATCAGTTCTGTCTTGAAAAGCTTTTCTGTTGATCACAAAATACTAGTTGCCATGATGGTGCTGCAATTATGATAAAGACTTCAAAGCTTTTGAAGGTTGACTTTTATCAGCACTTTACAGCACACGTATTGCAACCTTAATACTACCGACAGAATCAATAAAAATGAAGAATTTCAAGACCGCAATTATAGAAAACGATGCAGTATTCACAGAGGATAAAGAAATGATAAAGATCCTGAAAGAAGGCATGTCTTCAGTGTGTATATTGCTTCTTGTAGATGATCAGCATCAATATTGGATGCCTCTGAGAGCAGCACTAACGCCATTAATGACTGTCATAGACACAATCATAAGTCAGTGAAGGCATCATGTCCAACGAGTTGGAATTCAGCACTGATGATGATTCAGTCTATACTTCACTTGAAAACTGTTTATTTCTGTTGTTTTAAATAATAAAACTTTTCCCCAAGTATTGTAAAATTGTTTTATTGATGAAGTTTTATCAATTCAATATTGTCTAGGCGTCAGCCGAATTTTAGCCAAATATTTCGTAATCTGCCAAAAAATCAGCCGAAAATCAGCCGCAAATGTCAATTTACTCAATTTATGGTAAAATTCGGCTACGCCGGCTATCAGCCGAAAAATTATGTTAGCCAGCCGAAACTTTAAAAAAAATCGGCTGGCAGGTCTACCCCTTCCCTCCCCCCCAACCCACGCCTACGTAGCTTAAAAATTTAAAAAAAAAAATGAGTGGCCAGGTTGTCTTAGTTCAAATAACATCTATATTCGAAAAAATTCCCCACCCCCCACTAACTGACTTGCAAGATAGAGCGTTTGGGTGTTGAACAATGGAAGGAGGGCAGGAGCGGGGAAAGGGGGCGCTTCTTTGTTTGTCATTTCAAAGGCCGAAATTAAACGGGGATCATGGCACGACTTCAAAGAATGTACCAGATAACCTAAGTACAGATATTTTTTTCTCTTTTAATTAGAAACAAAGATTCATGATCAGCTTATTATACATTGTGTGTGTACACACATAGATTCATGGTCAGCTTATGCATTGTTTGTGTACACACGTAGATTCATGATCATCTTATTATACATTATGCGTGTACACACATAGATTCATGATCAGCTTATTATACATTAGTGGGACGGATGGCCGAGTGGTGTAGATACTCGACTGTCGACCTGAGAGTCCTGGGTTCGATCCTCGGTGAGGCTCATGGAATTTTTCCAGGTGAAATTTGATGCAAAGTCGTCCCACAAGTCCACCCAGCTTTAAATGGGTACCTGACTTGAAGTTAGGGAAGTAAAGGCGGCTGGGCGTTGTGCTAACCACACAATCCCTTCATATGCCGAGGTTATAGAAACAGATGAATTCTACACTTCATCTGCCCCGATAGCCCGTTAGGGCTAAGGGAATTTTACTTTTTTTATTATACATTGTGTGTACACACCCATAGATTCATGATCAGCTTATTATACATTGTGTGTACACACCCATAGATTCATGATCAGCTTATTATACATTGTGTGTGTGTGTGTACACATAGATTCATGATCAGCTTATTATACATTGTGTGTGCACACACATAGATTCATTAGACATTTTTAACATCTACGCGACTCACACTATGTGAGCCACTGATAAGAGGCTCATGACGTCATTGTGATTTTCAGCTATCTGCCCTAAATATGGGTTTCACTTTAAACGATCTTATATTGAACGTGGAGATTCAAACGTATGTTACTGAAGAGAAAACAAAGCTAACAAGCTAACTAAGGCCAATATATTTAAAAAAATGGTCATTAGTCAATGTCTGAGTTTTAAAACACGCACACACTTACGCACACACACACACACACACACAGAGTATCCTTACATACGTGAATGGGAGGGAGGGGGGGGGAAACCAAACGCACCACCGGGTAAAATAAAAAGTAATACTCATAGGGTGAAATAAAAATATTTAAAAAAAAAAAAGTTGGTCTATAAATACAACTGTACCAGAGATGAGCGGACAGCGGACGCGTCCGCTTGCGGACGCAGATCCGCAGACTTTTCCGAATCCGCGGACTGACAGCGGACGCATTGTATGGTTAAGTTGCGGACGCATTGTATGGTTAAGTTGCGGACTCGCGGACTGACGCGGATCTTCTTTAGCGTTACCATAAAAAAAAATTTCAAGTCATTTAAACAGCTAAATTTCAGCTATGCGGACGCGCGGACTGGTCCGCAGACCAATGTTGTAAGATTCTTCGGACGCGGACGCGGATCATTGATAGAAATCCGCGGATGGACGCGGACGCTAAATTTCAAGATCCGCACACCTCTGAACTGTACACACATGTAAGTTTTTTTTTTCTTTCTTTAGATACTGTATTTCCCCATGTATAAGCCACCCCTTTATTCCAAAATTTTCAAGCCCAAAAAAGACAGTGATCATGGTGAGTGTATGAGTGATTATTATGAATCTTGAATTTTGTTTCTTTGTAAATTTTCTTTCTTTATAACTTGTTTCTCTATTAAAATATTTTTTTCAAAACTTCAGTACAAAAATGGGGGAGGGGGGGGGGGCTTATACAAAAGGGGTGCTTATACATGGGGAAATACGGTATTTTTTAGAACAGTGGCTGGCGAGCTAGAGATATAAGATGTCTTACTCGTGGCTGCTTCAATGTGCCTGTGGCAAGAGCCGTTCCTTTTGGATAGGAAAACTGTGCTGCTCACCCCTTCCCCCCTCCCCACCACCACACACACACACACACCGCCAAAGGGCCTTCCTACTGTTAACCACTCCTATAAAATTTGATAGTATCAGGGTCACTTCAGGTAATTTTTGCCTTGGGCTCCGAAATATCCCAGAATGTTTTACCCTAAACCCCCTACACCCCCCCCCCCCCCCAAAAAAAAAAAAGAAGAAGACAATACCTAAGAACGGCTCTGCCTTCAGCAATATAGGCTGTCCACCGACCTGTATACGCCACTTGATGGCTCAACAGCAAGGATTAAAACAAAGGTTCAAACAAATTAGAAAGTAATCACAAACTATAAATATAGAGCGTTACTCATTATGATAATTAAAAAAAAAAATAATTATTCAAAATTAAATAAACCAGATAGACCCGTATCAGGAAAAAAAAAACAAAATGATTAAATAATGTTTACAATGAAATGATTGGATGCTATAAATAAATCATTATGTCATGAGATACATTACATTACACTCACCGGAGTTAGGCCTATATCGTATTATGTGTGAATCTAATCACTTAAGACAAATAAAAAAAAAAAAAGAAAACGACTTGTCTGAAGTTGTACATGTTATACAATGAATTTTTTACTAGCGTCATCTAATTTACTTCTTAGAATTAGATCGTCATCTAATTCACTTCTTAAATTAGATTGATGCACATTTTTTTCTTTGTTTTTTTTTTTTTAAGTGTCCGATTTATATAGTTAACAATTTATTTATTTATTTTGTGTGGATTATATGAAACTAGTCATCCCGCGGCGTAAAATACGCCGCCTTATCAATCAATAAAACTACTGTAATTTTATTTTTAAATAAGCAATCAAATAAAGTAACAGGCTGACATCTCCGAAGAAAATACATGGAATGCAAAGTTGAACTTTGACCTAACCCTAGCGAAACAACGAGAGATGTCGTCTGTGACGTATTCGGGAATTCCACAATCTATAAATAGTCCTGCGTCTTGAAGTTGTGTTTTATATATATATATATATATATATATATATATATATATATATATTATATATTTTTTAAATTTATTCCAGTGATGTGGAACGTCATTGCCAAAAGTCCTCTCAATGACGCTTTGAGCTAGGATGATGTAATATATACTGTATACATTCACATATTTATAACTATCCTCTACAGACCCAACTTGAATGCTAAACTTAAGGGACCAACATACTAAATACGGAAAAAAAAGTTTTTGCAATAATTAAACGTTTTATGTGTTATATGGAACGTCCATTTAAATGGACATTTTGGTCTCTAGAGGTTCTATAAATAATTGTGTTCCTGGTCACTTCTTTCAGTCCCGTCCAGCGCTCACTTCTCTCCCCCCAAAAAAAAATCTAACTCACAAATCAGTAAAAAGTTTTGCCCCGTGGTAACGTCCCTTTGGGATCGTGAAAGTTCGGATATGTCTGAATGGTTCAGACTCTACAACGAGCCACTGTTCGGCCGTTCGACGACCAGTTTAAATAGTCTTCCTTGGTCAGCAAGTATCCGTTCAGACCCGGGTAGCACATCTTAATGAATTTGGCGTGGTCTATCAGGATGACCTCGTCCGTCAGACCGGCCTGGTACTGCAGGAACGTAGAATTCAAGTATTTTATGTAATCGTAGGTGACGTCAGTGAAGTAGTTCTCGCAGCAGAGGTAGGCCAGGATGAAGTCTGTCTCCGGCGCCAATGGTGTAGGTCGAGGGCTTTTCGAAGCACTGGTTGAGGTCGGGCAACGACTGATCCAAGGTGGTGCAAAATATTTGAAGCTCATTTTGGCCGCTGTTCACATAAGCGAACAGTGTCGCCATGGCAACAAGAAGGATAACACTTGGCATCTGCACACAGAAAAAAAGGAGATAATCAAAAGATCAAGTTTAAAAAGAAAAAAAAAATTGTTACGCAATGCAAAATTTTTCATGGTTAAACCATTGTCTTTCAAATGTCTTAACCGGAAATATATGTTTTTTCACGCTTAAGAGAATAAATGGCGGGAATGTGTTTGAAAAGAATAAATGGCGGGAATGTGTTTAAAAAGAATACATGTCGGGAATGTGTTTGAAAATCTAAAGTATAAGTATCAGTGGGAAAAATAAATCGAGAAAATTAATTCAACAACTCGTGCAAAAATGTGGTTGTCTTTAAAAAAAACTGGAAGTGGACGGGATACACATATTGTTGATTATGTTTGTTTCGTTTCTTTTAAAGAAATTGAATGCAATGCAATTATTTATACACATCCAATTTTTGTTTATTTTGGTCATTTTTTTCCCCCGCCGTCAATATAACAATCCGATATTTCATTCCCATTCTGTCGTCTGCTGCTTGAGCCATGACGCTCAAACATACTTAACATGGATCATTAACCACTTAGTCTTTAACCCTAACCCTAGAAAAAAATTTTTTTGAATACATGTACCAAGTGAAACAAACAGGACGTGGTTGTCTCTCGTGGGTTAAATCAAATTATCTCCACTTGTTGGACGGAAGTGATCCTACCCAGTGATACAGGGTCAACAACAACAGAAAAATCAAATACACCCACCCATTCAGAAAGTAACAGAGCGAGACAACTCTTTCTGTTTAAGAATTGAACTCTCACGGTTTTGCATGACGTCTAAGGTTTTTTTTAAAAAAAAAAAAGTTGCATGGTCAATCATTTACTCATAATCTCCAATCATTTAATCACGTTCTTCAATCATGAGCACAAAGAGATGTAAATCACCGCGTATTTAAAAAAAAAAACACTTTAAGTTATCCACTTTCATTCATACACCCCCCCCCCTATTCATCCAATAGAAAACGCTTTTAAATAAACTAGGGGAGGCCACGCTTGAGTTGCGTGAGAGATCCATTATATGCTGTAAAAGAAATTATAATTAAAAAATTGACGAACAGACGCTAACTTAATTTATTTAACTTTATTATCTAACTTTATTTGATGAACAAGAGTAATAAAAAAAAATAGAAGAAAAAAAAGAAGTTTGTTGGGAGACGTGCAAAACTAAATGTAGAGTATACAAGAACCCTATTTGTAAAGTAAAATTCCATTAAGCTCCTAGGGGCTCAATGAGGCAGATGAAGTGTAGAATTCATCTGTTTCAGTAACTTCGGCAGTGGCGATATCATAGTCAATGAGGTTTTTATCGAGACGTGGTTATTGCTAGGCCTGGTCTGATAGACATACCATGGTCTACGGGGATAAGTTCATTGAAGTTCTCTAGTCAGGAAAAAAAAAACCTTCTTGCGAGGGTGGTGGTACTGTGGTCAATGAGGACTAAGCGATACCGCAGTATTCACAGCTGGCGGTGGTGACGGATGTGGTCGGCACACAACACCCTTCCACTCTGTCCCACTCAAACACACCTGCGCAGCCTGCCATTTCGGGCTGGGGGTACAGGCACATTACACCCCCCCTCTTCGAGTGGCAGGAAAGACCCTTTGCCTTGCCATTCTGGCGGATCAGCAGTGCTGGTCTGGCCATTTTTGGGCAAGTCTTAAAACCCTCTTTTCTGCCATCCCTGCAGATGACAGCGGGCACACTCACCCCACCGCTCTGTAGGCATGGCAGACATGCATCAGCGCCGCCAACAGTGCTAGTGTGGTAGGCAATGGCAGCGTAAAAAAATAACTTCGGCATATAAAGGGGTTGTGTGGTTAGCACAACGCCCAGCCGCCTTTACTCCCCCATCTTAAAGTCAGGTACCCATTTAAAGCTGGCTGGACTTGAGGGACTTA